>CAUYQU010052131.1:0-98159 GCA_963574635.1 Cheracebus regulus
CTTATTGTTGATATGAAGAAAGTTTTAGTGGTCTCTATAGAAGATCAAACAAGACCCAAAATCCTCTTCAGCCAAAGCCTAATCATGAGCAAGGCACTAACTCTCTTTAATTCTATGAAAGCTGAGAGATGAGAAAGTTGAAGAAGGAAAATTGGAAGTTAGCAGAAGTTGGTTCATAAATTTTTTTAAAAGAAGCCATATCCATAAAATAAACATACTAGGTGAAGCAGTAAGCATTGCAGGAAGTTACTCAGAATATTTTCCTAGTTTATGAAAATGACTACACTAAACTAAAACTTTTCAGTGTAGTTCATGAAGCAGCCTTCTTTTGAAAGTAGATGCCAGAAACAGACTGACTCTCTTGGTAGGGGCTAATGCAGCTGGTAACTTGATGTCGAAGCCAATACTCATTGTCATTTTAAGGATTGCAAGCCTCTTAAGAGTTATTCTAAATCTAATCTGCCTGTGCTCTATAAACAGTACAATAAAGCCTGGATGACAGCACATCTGTTTACAACATGGTTTACTTAGTTTAAGCCCACTGTTGAGAACTACTGCTCAGTAAAAAGAAAGATTCTTTTCAAAATATTACTTCTCATTGAAAATGCTCCTGGTCACCTTGTAGCTTTGACAGAAATATACAAAGAGTACAATGTTATTTTCAGGCCTGCTAAGACAACATCTTTTTTGCATTTGATCTTTTCCAGATCAAGGAGTAATATTGATTTCAAAATTGTGTTATTTAGAAAATATATTTTATTAAGCTATAGCTGCCATAGACAATTATTCCTCTGGTGGGAAAAGTAAATTGAAAACCTCTGGAAAGGATTTACCATTCTAGATTCTATTAAGGATATTGATGATTAATGGGAGGAGGTAATATCAGCATTAACAGCAATTTGAAAGAAGTTGATTTCAACACTTATGAAAAGCATTGTGGGGTTCAAGACTTCTACAAAGGAAAACTGCAGATGCAGTGGAAATAGCAGGATGCCTAGAGTCATACATGGAGAGTGAATATAAAACTGATTTTCTGCTATTTTATGATAAAACTAATGGATAAGAAGTTGCCTCTTCTTATGAGCAAGGAAAGTGGTTTCTTGAGATGGAATCTATTGCTACTGAGGATGTTGTGAATATTGCTAAAGTAACAATAAAAGATTTAAAATATTACATAAACTTAATTGATCAAACGAGTGACAGGGTATGGGAGGACTGACTCCAGTTCTGGAAGATATTCTACTTTGTGTAACATACTGTTAAATACCAACACATATTCAGAGAAATATTTCATAAAATAAAGAATCAATTAATGCAGCAAACTCCATTATTGTGTTATTTTATAAATTGCCACTACTACTTCAACCTTCAGTAATCCCACCCTGGTGAATTACCAGTCATCAACATTGAAGAAAAACTCCCAACCAAAAATATATTGCAATTTACTGAAGGCTCAGATGGTTGTTGATATGGTTTGGCTGTGCCCCCTCACAAATCGTATCTTTTTTATATGTATATTTTACTTTAAGTTCTGGGATATATGTTCAGAACATACAGGTTTGTTATATAAGTATACATGTGCCATGGTGGTTTGCTGCACCCATCAACCCATTATCTAGGTTTTAAGACCTGCATGGTATTTGTTCTGATGCTCTTCCTCCCGTTCCCTCCTACCACCAAAAGGCTGCTGTGTGTGATCTTCTCCTCCGTGTCCATGTGTTCTCATTGTTCAGCTCCCACTTATGAGTGAGAACATGCAGTATTTGGTTTTCTGCTCCTGTGTTAGTTTGCTGAGAATGATGGTTTCCAGCTTCATCCATGTTTCTGCAAAGGACATGAACTCATTATTTTTATGGCTGCATAGTAGTCTATGGTGTGTCTATGTGCCACATTTTACTTATCTAGTCTATCATTGATGAGCACCAAATCATATCTTGAACTGTACTTCCCATAATTCCCACGTGCTGTGAAAGGGACATGATGGGATGTAACTGAATCATGGGAGCGGTTATCTCCATGTTCTTCTTGTGATAATGTGTATGGTCTCATGAGATGTGATGGTTTTATAAGGGGCTTCCCCTAGACCCCATTCTTAACTCGGTACTTCTCCTTGCTGCTGCCATGTGAAGAAGGATGTGTTTGCTTCCCCTTAGCCCTAATTCTAAGTTTCCTGAGACCTCCTGAGCCATACCTCCCCTCTTACATATTTTAATTGCAAGTCAGTTACACAGCTTTTCTTTATAAATTACCCAATCTTGAGTATGTCTTTATTAGTAATGTGAGAAAGGACTAATATAGTAAATTGGTACCATGGAGAGACACGTGCAGCTGTAAAGATACCCAAAAATGTGGAAGCAACTTTGGAACTGGGTAACAGGCAGAGGTTGTAACAGTTTGGAGGGCTCACAAAAACAAAATAGAAAAAGAAAAAAAAAGGAAAGTTTGGAACTTCCTAGAGACTTGGAGGGTTCAGAAGCCAGGAAGATGTGGGAAAGTTTAAAATGTCCTAGAGACTTGTTGAATGACTTTGACCAAAATGCTGATTTTGGTAAAATGTAGAGGAGGTCTCAGATGGAGATGAGTAAATTGTTAGGAAATAGACCAACGGTGACTCTTGCTATACTTTAGCAAAGAGACTGGCAACATTTTGCCTATGCCCTAAAGATCTCTGGCACTTTGAACTTGAGTGAAATGGTTTAGGGTATCTGGTAGAAGAAATTTATAAGCAGCAAGCATTCAAGAAGTGAAAGAGAATAATAGTTTGGAATATTTGCAGCCTGAAGATGTGGTAGAAAAAAAAAAAACTCATTTTCTGAGAAGAAATGCAAGCCAGCTACACAAATTTGCATAAGTAACATGTATCCAAAGGTGAATCACTGAAACAGTGGGGAAAGTGTCTTTAGGGCATGTCAGAGACCTTCACAGCAGTACCCCCCATTACAGTCCCAGAGGCTTAGGAGGAAAACATGATTTCATGGGCTTGATCTAGGACCCCCTGCAGTGTACAGCCTGTGTACAGTGTACAGGACTTGGTGCCCTGTGTCCCAGATGCTCCAGCCATGTCTAAAAGGGGCCATTGTACAGGTCAGGGCATGGCTTTAGTGGGTGCAAGCCCCAAGGTCTGAATGCTTCCATGTGGTGTTGGTCCTGCAGGTGCTCAGAAGACAAAAATCGAGGTTTGGGAACATGTACCTAGATTTTTAGATGATGTATGGAAATGCTTGGATATCCATAGATCCTCTGAAATCTAGATATGCTACAGGGGTGGAGCACTGACTGAGAGCCTCTGTTAAGGCAGTTCAGAATGAAAATGAGGGGTTGGAGACCACACACAGAGTCTGCACTGGGGCACTGCCTAGTAGAGCTGTGAGAAGAGGACCACCATCCTGCAGACCCTGGAATGATAGATCTGCTGACAGCTTGCACTGTTCACCAGAAAATGCTGCAGACTCTCAACACCGACAGTGAAAGCAGCCATGAAGGGAGCTGTATCTTGTAAAGTCACAGGGTCGGAGCTGCCCAAATTCATGGAAGCCCACCTCTTATATCAACATGACCTAGCTGTGACGCATAGAGTCAAAGGAGATCATATTGGAATTTTGAGGTTTAATGATTGCCCTATTGGATTTCAAACTTTCATGGAGCCTGTAGCCCCTTTATTTTGGCCAATTTCTCCCATTTAGAATAGGCGTATTTATCTAATGCCTGTACACTCACTCTAGGAAGTAAATAAATTGCTTTTGATTTTATGAGTTCACAGGTGGAAGGAACTTGCCTTGTCTCAGAGGATACTTTGGCATTGAACTTTTAATTTAAGGCTAGAATTAGTTAAAACTTCAAGGGACTGTTGGAAGGGCATGACTGTGTTTTGAATTGTAAGGATGTGAGATTTGGAGGGGGCCAGGACAGAATGATATGGTTTGGTTGTGTCCCCACCTAAATTGTATCTTGAACTGTGGTTCCCATAATTCTCACTTGTTGTGGAGAGACTCAGTTTGAGGTAATTAAATCATGGGGATGGTTTCCTCCATGTTGTTCTCATGAGAGTGAGTGTGTTCTCAGAAGACCTGAAGGTTTTTATAATGGTCTTTTCCCACTACACTCTGCTCTTCTCCTTGCTGTCACCACATGAAGAAGGACATGTTTGCTTCCATTTCAACCATGATTGTAAGTTTCTTGAGGCCTTTCTAGCCATGCTGAACTGTGAGTCAATTAAACCTCTTTCCTTTATAAATTACCAGTATCCTGTGTATCTTCATTTTCAGTGTGAGAATGAACTAATAGAGTTGTTAGCATTTTTTAGTAATAAAGCACTTTTAATTATAGTATGTCCATTGTTTTTGAGACATAATGCTACTACACACTTAAGAGTCTACAATATAATGTAAACGTAACTTTTATATACACCAGGAACCAAAATACTAGTTTGACTTACTTTTTTGCAATATTTGCTTTATTGTGGCTGCCTCTAATGAAATCTACAATATATGTGAGGTATGTTTGTACTGAGTTTACAGAAATAAGTCTTATGAGATAATTTATAACTTTATATACTCTAAATGACCTACTATAATCCAAATAAATAATGAACAGATATAATTAACTTTATTCACTTTTGTCATTCAAGAAATAATTTTTAAAAGGTTTTCTTTGGACAAGGCATGAATTTTAGATACTAGAAATATAGTTTTTTTGCATTAAGAGAGTTTAAAAATAATGCACATGTCCCCTACCCTCAAAAATTTGACTTGAAAAATTATGTACTGGCACATTTAATTACAATGAAATTTAACAATTAGTAGAAGCAGTATTCTCAGTTAAATTTGGAAAAAGGATACAGGACTAACAGCGACTTGGAGAAGATAAATTGATATTTAAATAATATCTTAAAGGAGTTGCAGGTATTACCAGGCAGAGATAACAGGCTTTCAAAGGGGTATACAGCAATATAGGATGCGATGTTCAAAGTGTATTGAGAAGCTGTGTTAAAAACAAAATAAGATTCAGAAGCAATACTTTGCTTCAAGGGCAATGTGGCCTATATAATATGTATGCATATACGTATATTGAGGGCCATATAGTCCCTGAAACAAAGTATTGCTTCACAGGCTTTTAGCTAAACTAAATATTTTTGAGGTAACGGGTGGCAACATAGATTCATAAACAGAAATCTATCATTCTTACATTAGTGCCTTGGAAGGAAAATATCAGATGCATCAAGAAAAACTTGATCCTTCCTTTTTGGAAAGATGTGAATCCCAGAATGTAAGGCATACAAAAGTATGTCCCTGATTATATTAGTTTAGTAGCTCCAAATAATATTTAATTTTGAATAAGATATTTCCCCAGTTGATAACAGATTTTAACACTACAAAGACTGAAACATTCTCTGTGTGTGTATATCATTAATGAGAATAAAAGACTTTTATACATAACTAAAGAGCACTTATTTCTGTGGCTGAAGAGAAGCTGTATTTGGGCGTAACATCTTGTCCTAATTTTACACTTTTAGCATTACCTTGCTACTAGAATTTCTTGGATACTCTTGGCCTGACTGTTGGTTTATTGATGAGGGATATGGAGTAGGAATAAAAAGTCATCATCACAAAATTATTTGAAATACTCTTGATTATCTTGCATATTCAGTTGTATAGATTTAGTCAGAGGAGAAATAAGTAGCACTCTAACTCCTAGTCACATCTTATGGAAACTTTAAAGGAATAATGACAAAATTTGTATTTATTTAGTCCAAGTACTGTTACACAGGTTAAATAATAAGTCTTGCTTAATGAATAAGTAATAAGTAAGTTTAAGGAACATTACACAAATGTATTTTAATTTAAAAACTTAATAAGTTAAAAATTCAATGGCAGCTTTTGCAATAAATATATATTGAATTTTGAGCATCCCATATCCAAAAATTCGAAGTTCAAAATGTTCTAAAATCTAAATCTTTCCGAGTACTGTCATGATTCTTAAGGGAAACGCTAATTGAGGTATTTCAGTTTTCAGATTTTTGGATTGGGGATGCTCATAAAGTAAAAGCAAATATTCCAAAATTTGAAAGAATACAAAATCTGAAACACTTGGTCCCAATTATTTCAAATAAGATACCCTGAACCTATAAAATTATTTCTTATCAATTCTCTTCTCTGAAATCAAATAAAAACAGTAATATCATGGAAAGATAAGAAATAAATTCAGTTTTATTAAAACTAAAATGTACCTCAAAATCTCAATTACAAACCAATAAGAATAATTGAACTGCAATAAATGTTAACTGCTAACTCTCTTCCAGATACTCTTCTAACATCTGAGATGCACCCATGGGGAAAAAATAAAAAGCAGCTAAAGATTGCTATCCTTGTAAAGCTTGCATTTTAGCAGGGGATAGACAAGCAAGAAACAATAAATATTATAAATAAATTATACAATATATAAGAAGATTCTATATGACATGAAAGAGGAAAAATAAAAAAGAGGAAAAGTGGATGGGAAATTCATGATGGTGTCAAAGAAAAATTGTACCAAATGGAGTTAAATGTATAGAAATACTTAATTCAAGTCCTTGCCTATGCCTATGTCCTAAATGGTATTGCCTATGTTTTCTTCTAGGGTTTTTATGGTGTTAGATCTTATGTTTAAATCTTTAATTCACCTGGAGTTAATTTTTATATAAGGTGTAAGGAATGGGTCTAGTTTCAGCTCTCTGCACATAGTTAGCCAGTTTTCCCAACACCATTTATTAAATAGGGAATCTTTTCCCCATTGCTTGTTTTTGTCTGGCTTGTCAAAAATCAGATGGTTGTAGGTGCGTGGTGCTACTCCCGAGGCCTCCATTCTGTTTCATTCGTCTATATGTCTGTTTTGGTATCAGTACCATACTGTTTTGTTTAGTGTAGCTTTATAGCATAGTTTGAAGTCAGGTAGTGTGATACCTCCAGCTTTGTTCTTTTTGCTTAGAATTGGCTATGTAGGCTCTTTTTTAGTTTCATATGATGTTTAAGGTATTTTTATCCAGTTATGTGAAGAAGATCAATGGTAGCTTGATGGGGAAAGCATTGAAACTATACATTGCTTTGGGCAGTATGGCCATTTTCACAATATTGATTCTTCCTAACCATGAATATGGAATGTTTTTCCAACTGCAGTGTCCTCTGTTATTTCCTTCAGCAGTGGTTTGTAGTTCTCCTTGAAGAGATCCGTCACATCTTTTGTTAGTTATATTCCTAGGTATTTTCTTCTCTTTGTAGTAACTGTGAATGGGAGAAGCAATGGCCAAAATAGACAAATGGGATCTAATTAAACTTAAGAGCTTCTGCACAGCAAAAGAAACAATCATCAGAATGAGCCAGCAACCAACAGATTGGGACAAATTTTTTGCAAGCTACCCATCTGACAAAGGGTTAATGTCCAGAATCTAAAAAAAAACTAAAACAAATTTACAAGAAACAAACAACCCAATCAAAAAGTGGGCAAAGAACATGAACAGGCACTTTTCAAAAGAAGACAACTATGCAGCCAACAAACATATGAAAAAATGCTCATCATCACTGGTCATTAGAGAAAGGCAAATCAAAACCACGTTGAGATATCATCTCATGCCACTTAGAATGGTGATCATTAAGAAATCTGGAGACAACAGATGCTGGAGAGGATGTGGAGAAATAGGAACACTTTTACACTGTTGGTGGGAGTGTAAATTAGTGCAACCATTGTTGAAGATAGTGTGGCGATTCCTCAAGGATCTAGAACTAGAAATGTCATTTGACCCAGCAACCTCATTACTGGGTATATACCCAAAGGATTATAAATAGTTCTACTATAAAGACACATGCACATGTATGTTCATTGCGGCACTGTTTACAATAGCAAAGACTTGGAACTGACTCAAAAGCCCATCAAGGATAGACTGGATAAAGAAAATGTGGCATATATACACCATGGAATACTATGCATCCATAAAAAAGGATGAGTTCATGTCCTTTGCAGGGACATGGATTAATCTGAAAACTATCATTCTCACCAAACTGACTCAAGAACAGAAAACCAAACACCACATGTTCTCACTCATAAGTGGGTGTTAAACAATGAAAACACATGAACACAGGGAGGGGAACATCACACACTGGGTCTCTTGGGGGTTGGGGGTCTAGGGGAGTGAAAGCAGTGGGTGGGGAGGTTGGGGATGGATAACATTAGGAGAAATACTATGTAGGTAATGGGGAGATGGAAGCAGCAAACCATCATGACATGTGTATACCTAGGCAACAAGCCTGCAAGATCTGCACATGTACCCCAAAACTTAAAGTAAAATTCATAAAAATACTTAATTCAAGACTATTGCAATAGTAAAAGGAGATTGAGCTCAACTCTGCTGAAATAGTAAGTGAGAGAGTTTTTCAGTACTGTGTTAGTGGAGGGTGTTAGGTGGGAGATAGGTCAATGTGATTTGGCAATCTGTGTTTGCTAGTTGGTGCTTATTGGAATTAGGCTCCTATCCTCCCATAGAAACTGGGTTATATATGTGCTATATTTTATGATCATTACATTTTTTTGCAATTTTGAAAAAATCAATTATTGTTATTTTTTTCATTTCAATAGTTTTTGGAAAACAGCAGGTTTTTAGTTACATGGATAAGACCTTTAGCAGTGATTTCTGAGATGTGCAAAACCTAAGCAGTGCAGTGTACCCAGTGTGTAGTCTGTTACCCATTACCCTCCTCCCATCCTTCCTCCTGACTCCTCAAAGTCCATCGTATTATTCTTATGTCTTTGCATCCTTATAGCTTAGCTCCCACTTACATATGAGAAAATAAAACATTTGATTTTCCATGTCTGAGTTACTTCACTTAGAATAATGGTCCCCAACTCCATCCACATTGCTGCAAATGCCATTATTTCATTCATTTCTATGACTGAGTAGCATTCCATGGTGTATATATATCACATTTCCTTTATCCACTCATTAATTGATGAGTATTTAGGTTGGGATCATATTTTTGCAATTTGCAAATTGTGTTACATTTTAAAGGATGGCTCCCAGGTCTTTGAGAAAGACATTCAGCGGTTTTCAAACATTTTGGTATAATAAGCAAGTGGGAGATTTATATCATAAAAGAAAGAGAAATAATTTGCAATTGCAAGCAGTATAACATGAAAACTCTAAGAAAAAGAGGGCCTCAAATCAGAAAAATATCTGCCTAAAATTTAGTAAAGCAGATAAGAACTCTGGGGAGGTATGTTGCCTCTTATCATATTAAATAGGGTGGTTGACAGAGCCCCCATTAGGAAGACATTAATTTGTTGAGCAAACAAAGTAATTGCTCAACATTACAAGAGCAATGTTGATAGGAAGACAAAGCTATAGCAAAGAGTTTAAGAGGGAACATTGACTGGCGGGTAAGAGGAAAGCAAAGAAGTGTGTAAGGCTGGAGTGGATTGAGTATGAGAACAGTTGGTGAATTTACAAAGATAAAATGGTCCAGATCACGTGGGATCTTGTAAGTTACCATAAATTTTTTATTTTACCCTTAGTTAAAGAAGCAGACATTTTCACAATACCATTCTATTCAAAGAACAAAAAGACCATCTTGCAAAAACAAAATAATCTAGATAAATATTTTTTAAAATCATGTCATATGTGGAATGCATTTGTCTTTGCTATGCTTCCCTAATGCTTCATAAAGCATTCTTTATGAAGTATTCATAAGCATTCTTCATGGATTCCTCTCTTCTCTATAGAATCTATATATCTCTACTTCTATAGAATCCAGTGACATATAAAAAAAAAGACGTTTACTATGTGGAATTGACTTGTTTATATCCACTTACCTCTTTAATCAACAATGATAATTTATTCTAATAATTCATTAAAGAATAAAAATGCACAAAACACACAAAAATAAATGAAGTAGATGCAAAGATAATAGGAAATTCAAATTGTTAAAAAAATTTACAAATACTTTATGTAATAATTGTTCCTAAAATATCAATTTTCAAAGACAATATGTGACCAAAATATAAAGAAACAAAAATCAAACATACTCCTATTCTTAATATAAACATTACTACCTCCAAGTTTTATTCAGAATTATCTGAAAATTATTTTAAATCTGATAGGTTATCTGGTACTATGCAATATAAGTTTATCAATTTATAAACAGTTTACACTCATGTGGAGTTTCACTGTCAGTGTTTGTCAACTGTAAGACAGAAAAAGTTAAATACCATGTTGATTTATTGAAAATGGCTTGCAAAGTGCTAAACTAATGAAGTGTGCATACAAATAATTTCCAACTGTTCTGAAACCAGCTGATTGGCATTTCACCATGCAAAATAGATGCAGAAATTATGTGACCTAAATGACTTTATATATACTTCCTGATATAGTCTTGCTCTGTGTCCCAACTCAAATTCATCTTGAACTGTAGTCTGAATCATAACCCACAAGTATTGAAACAGTGATTTCATAGGAGATGACTGAATCATGGGGACATTTCCTCTGTGTTGTTCTTGTGATAGTGATTGAGTTCTCACAAGACTTGATGGGTTTGTGATGGTTTCTCCCCCCTTCACTCTACACTTCTCTCATTCTTCTCCTTCCTGCTGCCATGGAAAGAAGGATGTGCTTGCTTCCCCTTCTGTCATGATTGTAAATTTACTGATACCTCCCCAGCCCTGTGGAACTGTGAATCAATTAAACTTCTTTCCTTTATTAATTATCTAGTCCTGTGTATTTCTTCATAGTAGCATGAGAATGAACAAGTACAGTAAATTGGTACCAGTAGAGTGGCGTGCTGCTATAAGAATATCCAAAAATGTGGAAGCCATGTTTTAAATAAGCAACAGGAAGAGGTTGGAAAAGTTTGGAGGGATCAGAAGAAGACAGAAACATATGGAAAGTTTGAACTTCCTAGAGACTTGGAGGGCTCAGAAGACAGGAATATTTGAGAAAGTTTGCAACTTTCTAGAGACCTCAATTGTTTTAACCAAAATGTGGTTAGTAATATGAACAACGAATTCTAGGCTGAGGTGATCTCAGATGGAGATGACGAACTTGTTGGAAACTGGAGCAAAGAGACTCTTATTGTGCTTTAGCAAAGACACTGGCATCTTTTTACCCCTTCCCTAGAGATCTGTGCAATTTTAAACTTGAGAGAAATGATTTGCGGTACCTGACTGAAGAAATTTCTAACTGGCAAAGTGTTCAAGAGAAAGCAGAGCATAAAAGTTTAGAAAATGTTCAGCCTGGTAATCGATAGAAAAAATATATATATTTTCTCAGGATAAATTCAAGCTGTAAAAATTTGCATAAGTAATGAGGAGCAGAATGTTAATCACCAAGACAATGGGGAAAATATCTCCAGGGCATATCAGAGATCTTTACAGCAGTTCCTCGCATCACAGACCTGGAGGCCTAGGAGGAAAAACAAATGATTTCTTGGGCTGGGTCCAGGGCCTTTCTGCTGTTTGCTGCTTAGCAAATGTATCTCAGCCACCTCTAGCCATGGCTAACAGGGGGCAAGGTACAGCTCGGGTCATTGCTTCTAAGGGTGCAAGCCCCCAGCCTTGGCAGCTTCCATGTGGTGTTGGTTCTGCAGGTGCACCGAAGAAAAGAATGGAGGTTTTGGAACCTCCACCTAGATTTCAAATTATGTAGGATAATGTCTGGATGTTCAGGCAGAAGTCTTCTTCAGGTGGGGAGTCTTCTTGAAGAACCTCTGCTAGGGCACTATGGAAGGAAAATGTGGCATCAGAACTCTCACACAGAGTCCCCACTGGGGCACTGCCTAGTGGAGCCATGAGAAGAGGCCCACCATCCTCCAGAAAGGTAGATCCACTGACAGCTTGCACTGTGCATCTGGAAAAGACCCAGTCATTCAACACCAGCCCTAAAAGAAGCTGTTGCAGGGTTTGTACCCTTCAAAGTCACATGAGCAGAGCTGCCTAAATATGTGGGAGCTTAACTCTTCCATCAGTGTGTGAGACATGGCGTTAGATCATTTTGGAACTTTAAGATGTACTGGCTGCCCCATTGGATTTCAAACTTGCATGGGGGCTATAGTCCCTTTGTTTTGGCCAAATTCTCCCATCTGGAATGGGTATATTTACCCAATGCATGCACCCTCTTTGTAGGTAGGAAGTAATTAACTTGCTTTTAATTTTACAGGCTCATAGGCAGAAGGGACTTGCCTTGTCTCAGATGTGACTTTGGAGTTAGACTTTTGAGTTAATGTTGAAATGAATTAAGACTTCAGGAGACTGTTGGAAAGGCATGATTGTGTTTTAAAATATGAGGACATGAAATTTGGGAGAAGACAGTGGTGGAATGATATGGTTTGGCTCTGTTTCTCCACCTAAATCTCATCTTGAATTACGACCCTAATTGTAATCCCCAAGTGTTGAGAGAGGGATCTCATGGGAGGTGGTTTAATCACGGGGGTGGTTCCCCCATGTTATCCTTATGATAGTGAATGAGTTCTCACAGGATCTGATGGTTTTGTGGGGGCTTTTCCCTGCTTCTCTCCACACTTCTATCATTCTTCTCCTTCCTGCTACCATGTGATGAAAGACA
This sequence comes from Cheracebus regulus, assembly GCA_963574635.1. NCBI lineage: Eukaryota > Metazoa > Chordata > Mammalia > Primates > Pitheciidae > Cheracebus > Cheracebus regulus. The sequence continues at coordinate 12,578 of CAUYQU010052131.1, forward strand.
TGTTTGCTTTCCCTTCCACCATGATTGTTAAGTTTTGTTAGGTCTCTCCAGCTGTGCAGAGCTGTGAGTCAATTAAGCCTCTTTCCTTCATGAATTACCCAGTCTCAGGTATTTCCTTATAGCAGCTTGAGAACTTATTAATACACTCCCTTAAGAGAATGCATAAAATGAACCAACATATATATGTCCATATTTCCTTCTGATTAGTATAAATTCTTAATTCTCTCATAAAGTGTAATATTGCTCCTTGGCTAAAGGGCTGTTCAATAGGCACTGACTTGACTCATTAAATCAGTAAAGAAGACTTTCTCTCGAGAAAGGCCAGAACTTGTTATTTTATATTACACAAAATCTCAAGCATTCTTGAACAATAATAAAATAAGATAAATTTTACTTTTCAAAATGGATTAATGCATGAAGAAATATGTATTTATTGGTCAATTATATGGCTTTACTCTCTGGCCTTATTCTATTTATAATTATATTTAAAATTACACATGGTGTCATTTTGTTATTGTTTTCCAAAGATAGTTACAATTTTAGCCATATCATAAATTATTGAATTAAAGACTATGTCTCAATTTGTTAAAACTTAAACATGAAACAGGTGATTGGGCTAACTTTTTAAGAACATGTTCTTCCAAAAGTCATAAAAACACGTCACCCAGGCTGGCTACATCTATTTATGAAAGACAACTCTGTGAAGCATTAGAGAAATCACTAAATAATAAAAAGAAGTATTTTTGACTGGTGCATATTGAAATTCTATAACTGTATAGTACTAAAAATCACTTAGACTGTGTCATATATTTAATCTTTGAGTCTGGACTCAAAGTAATCCAGTGCTCAAGGCAATCATATATTTGCTTATTGTTTCCTTCAGATCACTTTACTAAACGTTACTCGAGTGACCTTAAAAAGTTGCATAACTATGTGTTCTTTTATTATTTTGCATAATACTTAGCATACAGTAAGCATTCTGTAATTTCTCACTTAATAAGATAGTTAAACTACTGGTGGGGAATAACAAGCTCTGGTAAAGTTAAAAACAAAAACAAAAACAAAAAAACCTATGGGTCCTTTTACTCTTTTCAAGTTAGTTATTAGTGCCTAATAATAAGGTAGACATTTGGTAGCAGGACTGGCTTCCACCACATTGAAACTATCATGAATTCATAGATGTACATATACATTTGTAACTATAAAATAGAAAAAAAAAAAAAATATATATATATATATATATATATATATATATATATATATATATAGTGGGGTGCTAATTTTACATAAGGTTGAATAGTGGAAGCAAAAAATGACAGCATGACTTTTTCTGGTGTAGAAAAAGCAATTTCTTATACAATGTCTGCATTGTCTTCAAATTCAAGATAAGAATACTCATACAAATTCCTAATTTTTATTTACTAAAGAATAATTCAAGAAGGATCAAGTTCACAACTGAGTCAAATATTTGGCATTTAATTTGTGCAAAAACCAAGTACCTCTCGGTTAGAAAGTGTTTTCTTTTCTTCTCTCTTTTTTTTTTAACAAAACCCTACATTTTCAGTCTTACTTCCACTTGAGTGCATTCTCATCCAATGAGATTTTGACTTCTATGCCATCACTTCTGGTTTTGGATTGTGTGCCCCTTCCTTCCAGTTACATTACTATGTATTAAAAGTTTAATGTACTCTGGGTATTTCTCAAATGCTATTTTTTAAGCTGTTGTATAGGTCAAATAAGAACTCATGAATTTCTGTGATGTCACTGACTTTATGATCATTGCCATTTATACAGCATTCTGAACACTTCTTATCCACCACACTAATATAATGTTTTTAATGTAATGTAGCTAACAGTGACCTGTTCAATGCTCCCAGCTGAAAATTTTCCTTAGCCCCATAAAGTATGCTAAATCCCTAAGGTAATTTTTGAACTATTCACTTTTTTAAACATATGTGCATTGTGAACCCCTTTTATCTGCAGTATGACAAAGTAAGTATAATTCTGATAAAACTCCACTTCAGTTCATCACATTATAGGACTACTAATTGAATCTATAGTGTTATTTCTTTGTTTTTACATCAATAACATTCATAAATGTAACTATTGCTAATGAACATCTCAGACTACTACACTAAAATAATTTAGACACACAGAAAATTAAAATACCTTTAGAGTGAACTGTGAAATAAGAGGAAAAATCCTCTTTGTGAAAAGAATATATTAAGGAGTTTCAAACTTTTGATATGATAGTTGACAAAAATTCTATTCTTGGCCAAAGTTAGTGAGCTTCTGCACCTTCTCCTACGCCTACCCATGTGCTTCCTTGTAAAATCCAGTTTTGACCAAGAAACTTGCTAAGCCAGTTTATCAAGAACTTGACATTCTTGACATCTGATTATCTTAGATATCTAATTGGGTATTTCATCATCCTCCCAGTGACACCTGATCACTCTATCCTGTCTTCAGAAAGAATCCTGTTATGTCTGTTTAGCCAGAATTGTCCTGATAGAGTTTAGATATTTGTCCCCTCCAAATCTCATGTTGAAATGTGATCCCCAGTGTTGGAGGTAGGGTCTGCTGGGAGGTGGTTGGGTCATAGGGGCAGATCCTTCAAGAATGGCGTGGTGCCATCTCCTTGGTGATGAGTGAGTTTTCACTCTATTACTTCACAGGAGAGTGGTTGTCTAAAAGAGCCTGGCACTTCCTCTTCTCTTTTGCTCACCATGTGTCATTCCTGTACCCCTCTGCCTTCTACCATGAGTAAAGGCTTCCTGAGGCTTCAGCTTAAGTAAAAGAGATGCTGGTGTTATAGTTGTATTACCTGTAGAACCATGATCCAAATAAACTTATTTTTTTAGAATAAATTGTACAGTCTCAGATATTCTTTCATAGCAAAACAAAACAGACTTACACATTCCCTTACCCTTGTTATGTTTCTCTTAGTGACTTTCCATCTATTGACACCCTCTTCTCTACTGATTCTTGGCTATAAATTCTCACTTACCCATGCTGTATTAGGAGTTAAGCTCATTCATCCCCTCACTTGCAGACCTATCCCAATGATCCTGGTAAAGTCCAACATTCAGTGCTCTAACAAGTATCACTGACTAACTTTTATTTCAACACTGTACAGTATGGTATTCAGGTCTTTTTCTAAACTGAAACAGAAACAAGAAACACTGGGATTTTTGAGCCCCACCAATAAATATCATTATTTATTTTGGTTCTCTTCTTAAATATAATGCAATACTGATGGGGCATTTGAAATGTTTTAGGTTGATGAATTAAAATAAAATTAGCCCTCAAATATACATACTTAGCAGAAGGGATCTGGCTAGGTAAAAAAATTAACTAATAAGGCAAATTAATATATGAAAATCTGATTATCATAAGTAGTTTTAAACACTTATACTTCCCCCTATGCATTTTTAAAAGCATAATAAACTTACTGTTTGTTTTGTATTTCAAATACATTAAAGTAAATATGAGATTTATATTTTTGCTAAGCAAAGGTAATGGTCAAATTAAGTTTTACTATTACTCTTCATATTTTATTTCAGATATAATTAACAAGTAAAATTAATACTATGAAGTTGTTTTTAGTTACATAATGACAGTATTTGTAACTATAGATTTACTCTGTGCTCAAATATTTTATCTAAAAAAAAGTAGTTTTTAAACTTCTGTTTTAGGTTCAAGGGTACAGGTGCAGGTTTTTAATGTAAGTTAATGGTGTGTTATAATGTTTTGAGGTACAGATTATATTGTCACCCAGGTAGTAAGCATAGTACTCAATAGGTATTAGAGTTTTTTAATCCTCATTCTTCTCTCACTCTTCACCTTTAGTAAGGTACCGGTGTCTATTATCCCTTTTTTGTGTTCACGTATACTCAATGTTTAGCTTCCACTTATAAACGAGAATACGTGGTATTTGATTTTATGTTCCTGCATTAGTTCACTTAGGATAATAACCTCCAGCTCCATCCATGTTACTGCAAAGGACATGATCTCCTTCCAATGTTATTATTTTCTAAACACATTAATTTTTATGCTGCTGTATTTCCCCAGAATAAGTTCTGTATCTCATTTCTATAAGAAAATGCTCAACCTCTCCTTCATCATCTTATTGATCAGGATCATCTTGCTGACCAGAAGAACAGGTACATGAAGAGTCCTTAAAATTTAATGCCATGTCTGTGTTTAATACTCTTAAAAGGTGGTACATACCACCTTACAATTCAAAGAGGGTATTGTATTGTTACATACCACGTTACAATTCAAAGAGGGTTTTGTATTGTAAGAGAAAAAAGGATACAGATTACTATCACTATCACAGTCCACAGAGGAAAAAGCAGGGATAAGGTAAAATGTGACTTATTAAAAGTAAATGGTTAAAATGGTTTCATCTCTAGTGTAGGAATTAAGTGTAAGGACCATGAGGTAGGCTGCCTGAGTTCACTGTCCTCAGTGCAACACTTAATAGCTGTGTGATAATGGCAAGTCACGTAATTCTTTAGTATTTCTGTCTCTTTAAATGTAAAATGAAGATAGTAAATACATATTGGTTTACAGTGCCATGCCAAGTTACAATGAAATCTGAGGCAAAAGGAAAAATCAGTACGACTGATCCTGCCTTTCTTTAAAATGTAGACATTTTGTTTACCTTAGATTTTCTTACATGATTTTTTAAATGTTGCTTTAAAATATTGATCTTGCTGACTGCTCTTTTGGTGACTTGTTACATTGTCACCAAGATGAGTAGCCCACTTTATCACCCCACCTTCTGAACCTGTCTTTTTAGATTGTCCAAATATTTGAATGAGTTAAAATGTGTAAATCATTTGCAATGAGGGCTAGTATACACAAAATCCTAAATGAATAATAAACACGAGTACTAAAATTGTGAAGAAATTAAACATTTTATGCATATGAAAATGGTGCAAAAATGTGAAATTATACGTAAAATGTGATTATTGTTTGGCAATTCTAGACCTATCATTCTAGTTTACAATGCTTCTTAGTAATAATCCTGAAGTATTTCTGACTTAACTGCAATTAAAAATCTCAAACCATATATAAAATAAATGTTTATTGGAATTTAAGAGAATGTTTAGAAAACAAACACGAATCTTTTGCAATAATAGAGCAATTTTAAGATTGTTATTTTTGTAATTCGAAGGAAGTCTATCACACACCAAAACAATGATAAATAAAAAATAAATAGTAAAAACTATGCATACAATCACAATATTCAGAAATATTATCTATGAAATTTTGATGTAATCCTACACACTGCATACCAATGCAAATGTGCATATATCTCTCTGTTTTTTTTAAAAAATTATGTTTTATACGCATTTTTCTTATTTGTTATTTAGTATTATTTATTGATATGTCTCTTCTTTAAGATTTTTTAAATTACTATACTATTAGGTTGGTGCAAAAGTAATTGCAGTTTTTGCAATTAAATGTAATGGCATCTCTACAGTAAAGTTTATATAACAATTCTCTTTATTTTTATTGAATTATTTTTGAAATAATGTTATGTTAAATAATATGTCAGTAAGCAAGCACCATATACCATGTTTCAAATTATTTTCCTAGGATTTGTGCCAAGCAGTAGAATTACTATGATAAATAGTACTTTATAAGACTTTTTAATTAATATTCCTTAATTGCCAACAGAAAATATAAATTCAAGTTCTAACAAAAAGAATTTGTGTGTTTGATCTTGGATTCTTACCAAAATAAGTATTTTTCAACATATCTCAAATTTCTTTGAAAATTTGAGATGTCTATTTCAACGTAATGCATTGACTATGTTTTGTTGTTATTTATTTTTTTCATATTTTTAATTGTGTTAAAATACACGTAATAAAATATACCATCTTAACCATTTTGAAATATACACTGCAGGTAATTAAATACACCCATAATGTCACTCAACCATCACAAGCATTATCTCCATAACTCCTTTTATCTTGTAAAACTGAAACTCTTCTCCTTTTATACAGCAACTCTCCATTCGCCTCTTCTCCCAGACCCTGGCAACCACCACTCTACTTGGTGTCTCTATAAGTTTAACTTCTTAAGTATCAAAAAAAAAAAAAAAAAAAAACCAACTATTTATCTCTGTACTCTCACATAATATAATTCTCTTTATCAAAATATTTGGAAAATTTTTTTCCACACTAACCAATTATCCTACACCACATGGATGTCCTACAATTGGATGCAATTATGACATTAAGAACCTAATCCTACATGTTAAAAGTTCAGTCTCACAAAAATAATTCTCACTTGAGATGCCTATCCCAAGTCTAGATTTTTACCTGTGCTTCTTACTAAACAGCTATAAATCAGGAGATTCCACAGCCTTTTTCTTAAGTTTTACTATATGCTAGAGTAGCTCGCAAAATTCAGGGAAGTGCCTTACTTACTACTGCTCACTTGTTATAAGAGCACAATTCAGGAACAGCCAGATGGAAAAGATGTACAGGGCAAGGTATGAGGAAAGGGGCACAGAGCTTCCATGCTTTTTCTGGACTGCCATCCTCCACACATTCAGAAACCAGGGAGCTCTCTGAACATATCCTTTTTGCTTTTATGAAAGCTTCAGAAAATGGGAGCCGAGACAAAATATGTATTTCTTATTATATCACAATATCAAACTAATCTAAGTACCTCATATAAGTTTTATAATACTGCATCTTTTTGGTTGACTTATGACACTAATAATGTCCTCATGATTCATCTTGTTGTAGCATATGTGAGAATTTCTTTATTTTTAAGGATGCATAATATCCCATTGAGTGTGTGTGTGTGTCTGTGTGTGTGCATGCATGTGTGTGTGTGTGTGGTATGTACATACCCCACATTTTGCTTATTCATACACTCATTTAGTAACACTTGGGTTGCCTTCATATTTTAGCTATAAGTTGAGTATCCCTTACCCAAAATACTTGGTACCAGAAGTATTTCAGATTCTCCTTTCCACATTTTGGAAGATTTGCATATGCATAATGAGACATCTTGGAGATTGTAACCAAGGCTAAACTCAAAACTTACTCATGTTTTATATACAAATTACACATATAACCTGAATGCAATTTAAACAATATTTTAAATAATTTTATGAATGAGACTAAGTTTGTGTATATTAAACCATCAGAAAGCGAAGGTTTAACTATCACAGCCACCTATGTGAATAATCTGTGGTTGTTTGTCATCACTATAATTCCTGACTCTGAATTTAGATGCTACTGATAAAGAATTATCTTCCTACACTTATTTACACATAAATGGTTAACAGTAGAAAATATGACACATCATTAATATGGTGAAAAAATGGGTTCAGATTAACTAAAACAGCAAGTAGCACCATCAGATGCCTGTATCAGCTGCTAAACAATAGCAACCACAAACAACAGTATGATTTCAGTCTCCATCTATGAGGCAGTGTTTTAATTAGAAGGTTACTTGACACTGTATTTTATTTTATTTTTTAGGTGAGAAGAAATGGAAGAAGCAATTGGGGAACCAGAGATTGGGTAATGTAGGGATGAGGAGGCATTCTGTTGGATGACTTCTCAAGATCCTCCAGAATAACCTGCCTCATTAACAATAGTTTTTGTCTTAGAAATATCTCCGTGATTTTGTAAACTGATATGATTCCTTATTCTGTTATGAACATATGCTGCTCTAGTCCTTCAATAATCTCATCACGCATTCTCCCATGTGGTTTAAAGGCACTCTTTGCAGTGTTAACAATATCGTCTTCAACATCATGGTGCTCAAAAGTTTTGGATTGTGGACCATTTCAGATATCAGTTTTTCAGATTAGGGGTACTTAACCTATATTGAGAATAATACTGTTATGAATATGATCTTATTGAGATCCTGCTTTCAATTTTTTTGGTTATATATCCCAAAGTGGAATTGTTAGATCATGTAAGTAATTCTATTTTTAATTTTTTGAAGACTTGCCATCTTCTGTTTTCCAAAGTGGCTGTTTGCTGTTTTTGCATACAGTGTTCTGCATATGTCTGCTAGATTAGTTGATTTATTGTGGATTGGAAGTCTTCTCTTTCCTTATGTATCTTCTGTCTGGTTGGTCTATCTGCTAACAAGAGCAGGATATTGACCTTTTCAACTATTATTCCAACTTTGTATTCCTCCTTTCAATTCTGCCAGTTTTTGTTTCATATATAATTTATGGTCTGCTATTAAGTGCATAAACATTTATAATTGCCATGTCTTCTTGCTAAGTTCAACAACCTATTAATGTGTAAAGTTGTTATTTGTCTCTTGCAAATTATTTTGATTTAAAGTCTATTTTGTCTGATATTAGTATAGCTACTCCTGCTCTCTTTTAGTTACCATTTGCATATTTTTTTCCATATTTTCACTTTCAGTCTATTGTGTCTCTGAATCTAAAATGAGTTTCTTGCAGAGAGCATATTGTTGGATCACTTTTTAAATACATTCTGCCAATCTCTTTTTGTTGGCGTGTTTAATCCATTTACATTTAAAGTAATGACTGATAAGGAATAACTTACATCTGCCATTTTGCTAGCAGTTTGTTTTTTGTTTTGTTTTGTTTGAGACAGAATCTTGCTGTGTCACCCTGGCAAGATTTCAGCTCACTGCAACCTCCGCCTCCTGGGCTGAAGTGAGTCTCCTGTCTCAGCTGCCCTAGTAGCTGTGATTACAGGCACACCATCATGCCTGGCTACTTTTTGTATTTTTAGTAGAGACAGGGTTTCACCACATTGGCCAGATTGGTCTTGAACTCCTGACCTCAACTGATCCATCCACCTCGGCCTCCCAAAGTGCTAGATATTTGTTTTCTGTTAGAGCTTTTTTGACCCCCATTTCCTGCATTTCTCTCTTATTTTGTGTTTATTTATTGTAGTGAAATGTTTAAGTTCCTTTCTTCCTTTCATGTATATTCTATATAAGTTGCTTTTTAGTGGTCCAGTCTGTATTTTCGGGCTTCCAAAAGGGTGAAAGACAAATAAGCAGGTGGAAAAGGGTGCCAGCTCTTTGAATCCCTGGGAAGTCATTTTAGCTGTAGTGGAAAAGGTTTGCGACAATAGGGGAGATACAGTGCTTGCCTGCCTCTTTGTCTGCACCTCTGTAATCAGAAGCATCAGAGAGCAATTACAGCATAGCTCCCTGGTATTTGGAGGACAGGGTCCCTTTTCATCCCCCACAACCCCCCCACCAACACCTGGCTTCTGCATGGCATGTGCAAGCTGCTCTGGTAACATGTTCACAGCTGCCTGCTAGGAACTGAGGATGGGAGGTAGAAAGCTGTTACTGTATTAAGCATTTGAAATTACTGTCCAAGTCCTCCCCTGGAAGTTCCTAGCCTTCAACAGATCCCAGAGTTTCTAGAGTTACATCTAACAGATTCTGCCAGTGCCATTGTCTAACTACAGAGACGGATTTCTGGTGCTTCCTATGATAGCATCTTCCAGAATCCTTCTTCTAGGTTGACTGTATCTTAATTTTCTTTTATATTTCATTTCTAATTTGGTCTTTCTCTCTTTAGACTCATTCATATTTAAGCATTTTTGAAGGTAAAGGCTTACAACATGCCTTAGTTCAACAAGATCATATTTATGCAAAAGCAAGTGTATAGCAAGTGCAAAAGCAAGGACTTAATAGCAAACATTTTTTTGAAGCCCTGAGAAAAACCTACACGTGAGTTCCATGAAGCTTCTATATCAGAAGATGTGCGTAAGAAGCAGTAGGTAGACTATGAACATGTTGATTATATAATGCAAAGAAGTAAAAATACTAACTCTATAATTCAATGTTTCTCAAATTATATTTCCAAACAGAAATCCTCATCCTCATCTGGTACACTTCTTCCAAATCCAAAATTAAACAACCCTTCCAAGACATTGTGAATCAGACACCTATAAACAGAGTATATATACATTTTTATTTTATGTAATCTTTCAGAGTATAAAATACATGCTAAATTTTAAAAGTTATTTAATATTGGACACAGTCATGGATTGTCTGAAGTAGCTTATTAAATAAATAACCAATGGTTATTGGTAATAAATGGATTCAGCATATTAAAACACAGTCACATATGTCATATGGTCACATTTCAATATATTTGTAGAAGGGCTACTTCTCAACAATGCAACTCAAAAATTACATAATGGGGATTAATGTGATTAAAGGCATAGTTATTGTGCACTCAAATAAGCACATATAAAATGTTTCCATATTAAAATGCATAGGGATATTGTTTATTTAGAAGTATCTTGGTACAATTATATTATTTTTCTAGAAAAAATATTCCATTTTGTAGATGGGAGTCACCTCCATTGTGCCTGGCTTAGATAGACTTTAAGGGTTTTTGTCATTTTGATATGAGTTTTGTTTTTTTTTTTTAATTTCTTGTCTTTCTGTCTGTACAACAACATCTTTTAAGTTATTTTTTATGCTTTATGTCTCTCCTTCTTCCCCATCCCCTCTCTCCCAATTAAATGCTCAGTATAATATATGACAAAACTTGTATGCTCATTCAGCAAATATTTATTGAACTGATTACCACTGTTCTAAATGCTAGAAACACATCCCAGATAAATAGAGTTTGTTCTGTAAAAGTGGAGCCAAACAAAAGTATTAAGGAAAATATGCTGCATATGCCATGGAAATATGTTCTAAGAACAGAAGGCGAAATGCAATATTGGAAAGGAGTTTCAATTTTAAATAGGTCAAGGAAGGCCTTGTTCATAGGGGAGTTACATGAAACATGAGTTGCAGTTTCACACAACTACACAACAGTTGCAACATAAATGCTGTCATTCACATTATAAGTGACTGATGCCTCCTCAGTTGTGCAGGCCACAACATATGTAGTTATAAGTAGTGTCCTGGTAAAATCTTGAAGGAGGTAAGTGAGAAATCTGTGTGCATATTGAGAAAAGAATTCTAGGCAAGGATCAGAAAAGCAAAGATTTTTGAGACAGAAACATTTTTATATGTGTTTCTACAGCCAAAGAGGACAGTGTATTTGAAAAGTGTTCAATTAATATTTGGATACAATTTAAATATCATCCACTATCAATCATTTTGACTGTATATTAATCCAAATTAACATTTTAATGTCCTAAAACAATAAAAATAAAATTATTCTGTCTATACTTTTCTGTATTGGCTAACTAAAACTCCATCACAATTGATTATTTACCATTGTTGCCATTTTTCAAGCCATATATGAGTAAATAACATAAACATTTATGACAAAGGACAAAGGGCTATATATTGACAACGATTTATGTATTATTATTCTTTTAGCATTTCAGAAAAAAAATGCAGATTAATTTCATGCATTTTGTGAGCTACACAATTTGCATAACACATAGTGACTTACTTTAGTTAGGCATGCTGAAATAGGTAAGCACACACAATTTGCAAATATTAGTAGGCCTGGATTCCTTTTTAAGTACCTACATTGTGAAACACTTTATTAAATATATTTCTACATTCTGTGGACGGATGCTCATAATCAGAAGAAATCCAAATGCATTTGTGTGATGATTGAAAAATAAATAGAGCTGTGGTTTCTTTGGAGTTGATTCCCTGCTTCTTCCCAGCTGGGACTTTCAGCTCAATCAAAACAAAAAGGATGTTCTGGAGTGAGAATTAAAGAAATCTTCTGAGCGCTTTCAGATGCACTGTCTGCTTTAACCCTTTTCAAGTTTCAAGTTTTAGATCCCTCTTGCTCCCACTCCAAAAATGTTCTAGGGGAATGGTAATTCTTTGTTCCATTTCCAGAATTTTCTATTTTTCCAGATGAGTGCTTTATATGCCAACAACGCAAACTAAGCCACCAATTGTAAGGCAAAAATAACAGCCAGTCCTTTCTAGCCTACACTTTGGGATATTAAATTCTAAGTGTATTGTGAGAAACTCATTTCAACAACCAATTACTGCTTCAAAGACACAACGAAGACTAAGTAAGAAAGCATCATCAACCTCACATTTCTGAAGTGTATGCGCTCTGTGTGAGCCAAACCCCATGAAGCGTTGAACCAAACAGCCACAGCAGGTTCCTATCCTCTTGGTTATTCAGCATTAATTTCTTAATGCCTGGTTGCTTGCTGATGAGTGGCCTCTATCTCTCAGGTATTCTGTAACATTGATTTCCAGCCTTGGAGTGAATTATTCGTTCGCTTTCTCTTTGCATGATTTAACACAGTTGGATTGTTATAAAGAGAGGGGGAGGGAAGAAAGCTCTTGAATAGACTTGCCCTACTTGAGGCTTTCTGTTTAATAATACTGATATGAATATACATGTTTTTCAAAAGGTTGCTAAGATTTTTGCCAGCTATAAAGTTCTGAAAGTTTGCACTGAATGACCAAATGCCTATAATTAAGAGTTTTTATACCCAATATATATGGTTTCTAATTAGGATCATGGTTATAAAATATTTTCAGTGGATATAAAAAGTCCTTTATATAAAAAACAAAACATATTTTTGTTCAAAAATTTTACTCGCAGGAATGTCTTATTAATGTGTTTTTCCAAAACACTTCCTAAGCCAGTTCAAAGTCTTTTTTGCATGCTTGCTATCTTATAATTTAGTGCAATCACTTTAAGCAAAAATGTCATCTTTTCAGTTTTTTGCATTCTTCTTATCTAATATAATACTGAATGAGTGCTCTAATTTTTTTATTACTACACCTTAATAGCATGTAAGCATCAGTAATTTGTTAAACATCTAAAAAAAAAACAGTTGTCGGATTTAAAATTATTTAGAAATAAAAGCAGTATACACAGAGCACAGACAGTGTCTACTTCTGAGTTATGGCCACCTTATTATAAATATTCCTACTTTTGTCATCCAGTCATCAGTATCTTCATCAATATTTAAGAAGTTTGGCGTGAAAATAAATTTATTTATCACATAATTTAAAAATTTTTATCTGTGATTAACTTTTTAATTATAAATTACAACTCATAGGAACATATATAAAAATATAAAATTTATCTAAAAGCATCTTTAAAATATTTATATAATTTGATTATTTACCTGTGAAAGAAACTCTCTACTGAAAGGCATAATGAATTTTTGTATCTATATTCAGTTAGTAGTTTTCCCAGTGTCTCTCCAAATATAATTCTGCTCTCAAAATATGTCAACTGAGTATTTAAATGTGCACACATATTTCTTAGCATCAAGAATGGTATAATAAGACCTAGTCTATATTTCATATTCAGGAGATACACATTGACACCGTGTACAGATTTAGATTAAAAAAAAGTGGGACTCTTAGATAAATATAAGTGTAAATTATATTGATGGTTTCAGATAATGGACTTAATATTATCAACTGTAAATTACATGAATTTGGATGTTTCTCATATTTAAATGTTCCTCAAATATGTTCTAATATTAAGTTTTCTGAAGTCATTGTCAAAATTTTTTCAGTGGAATGAACCTTAATCTTTACCTTATACATCAATTCAACAAATTCACATTTTTGTGAAAAATTGGAAATTGAGTAAAATGGAATATTATGCTGAACATGTAGTATAATACAGTCTCCTCTTATCTGCAGGAGATACCTTCCATGATCACCAGTGGGTGGATGAAACAGCAGATACACCATAGAAAACTATGCAACCATAAAAAGGAAGAAGACTGTGTCCTTTGCAGGGACATGGATGGAATGGGAAGCCATCCTCAGCAAAATAACAGAGGAACAGAAAACCAAATACCTCATATTCTCACTTACAAGTGGGAGTTGAATGATGAGAGCACATGGGCACACTGTGGGGGGAGCACACATTGGGCCTGTCAGCAGTGTGGAAGGAGGGAAAGGATCAGGAAGAATAGCTAAGGGATGCCGAGGTTAATACCTCGGAGCTGAGATGATCTGTGCAGCTAACCACCATGACACATGTTTACCTCTGTAACAAACCTGCACATCCTGCACATGTACCCCTGAGCTTAAAATAAAAGTTAACAACAAAAAAAGAAGTAACAGCAGATAGTACTGAGCCCTATATACACTATATATTTTTACACGAATACCTACTTATAATACAGTTGAATTTATCAATTAGGCACAGTAAGAGGTTAACAACAATAAATAATAATAAAATAGAACAATCAATATGCCAGCATCAATATTCTTGAGCTTAGAGGCTAGTATTAAGTAAAATAAAGATTACTTGAACACAAGCACTGTAATTTCACATCAGTCTAATAACAGATGGTTTCTAAGTTGCTAAAACAGGCAGGTAGTCTACACAGCATGGATGTCCTAGATTAATAAATGATTCAAGTTCCTGGCAGGACAGAGCAGGATGATGCAATGTTTGATCATGCTACTGATAACAACGTGCAATTTCAAACTTATGAATTGTTTACTTCTGAAAGTTTTTATTTTATTATTTTCAGACTGTAGTTGACAGTGCTGAGACTGAAGAAAGCGAAACCTCAGATAATGGTGGACTACTGTATTATTAGTTTTATCCTATAGTCAGCTGGTCAACTAAGTATTTAAATTTCATAAAATAGGGTGATAATAAGAAATATGGAAGGAGTGCCTTGTCTTCTGGTGATTTAACATTCAATGCTAAATTTAACATTCAATGCTAAATTCTAGATCTTAAAATAGGGAAATTCTCATTGTGACCTGATTCACTTTTAAGCTACTGGAAATACCAACCAACAAATTAGATGATTAGGATTTCAAAACATTCTGCATTTTGCTGAATTTTGTCAAATTTCTATATCATCTGAAAATATTTCATACAAAAATATTAAGTTTATACTAGTTTTAAATGGCTTATTAACAAATGCAAGGAGCTTCATTGTTTTTTAAAATGTTGATAAACTTGCTAACAAATTCATATTTCCTCCAAATTTTATAATAATGATGAAGACATCAACAAGAAAAACAACAACAGTATAACCAACAAGAAACCTCTAAAAGTAGAAGCGCCTTTGTGCTTTTTTATCTGTGAAGGACACGTATACATGTGTGAGGAGATCAAAGAGAGAGAGGTTCACAAACAGATCCATCATAGCCCTGTTTTATAATTATAGATCTATTAAAATGAATTTAGTTTTTAATGGTCAGTCAATATGCCAAGGAGTATTTCTAATTATCCTGCAAATTGTTTGCATCTGTGACTAATCCTACTGCAATACATCTTTGCCAATCAACTCACACCATTTCTATATAGTGCTTATTTATATCTCTATCGTTTCACTGTTATTTTACACTGTACACTCACATTTTTTCTCTTTTGCAATTATTTGCATGTACTTTACATACCTATCCATTGTTTTTCTACTGAAAATTATATGGGATTTGAATCATTTTTTACAACACCAGAAAAATAATGGATCGTGCTTAGCTTTTTCTTGCTTTTAGCTTTAGCTGTTTGGGGATAAAAAGAACATTATTTTAGATAATCTCACTAAAGTCCTTTGCAAATCTAAATTTCAAGGAAGAAAAGCAAAATTTTGTATTAATACCTAAACAAAACCTTCCTGTGGACACCTAACCTTTCAGAAAGGGACTAAAAAGACATCTTTGTACCAGGCAAAATAGATCTGTAAAGTGCTCCTTTATGCTTACAGAGTATGATGGGAAAGTAAGCCACACTGCGACTTGCTAAAGGAAAGGCATTTATTTCAAAGTTTCTGCCATTCTTTTTGGGTTACTAATAGATAAAATCTTTACGGCCATGAATAGAGAGATAAATTTTTATAAAGTTTCTTCATAATGTTTGGGATATATTAAAAACTGTACAGAATTATGTTTGACACAGGGAAAAACAGACCAGAGTAAATCAGCAAAGCTAATACAAACGTTTACTTCTGGACACAAGCCAAATAAAACAGGTTGAGAGAACAAGGAGAAAAATTTCTAGTTACAGGTCCTCTGTAGTTAGGATGACCACAGAATTTCAAGAACAGGATATCTATTATATCTATTATTATTCTCCTATTATTTAAAGAAAAATTTGCTTATGAATATAAGCCCTAAATCTTAAGCAAAGCTTTCCATAGAGATCAATATTAGACTTTATTTTTATTTTGGAAAGACTAGGTCCAGAGTTGTTTCAGTGGAACAAGATAGTGACAGAAAGAATTAGTACATATGAAGTAAGCTACAATAAATATGAAATATTCAGTGGAAGTAGAAAATTAAAGTAAAGGTGACTCAGAAGAAGGTGCATTTATTCTGAATATCCTTAAAGATCTTAAAAGTAATGGTGGCTTTCATTCTAAAAACAGGTGATCCCATCACAATGAAGACAACTTGAAAAGTGATATTTTATTATAACTAATTCTGCCCTGAGCACAAAGAGAAAACATTTTTGATATCTATTCTACGTAATTGGGTAGAATTATTATAGGTTTTTGGTTTTACAGGAATTGGTCTTTTATGACTATATATACTTTCAGTTTCAGACATTCTGAAATAAGTCCATAGAATGAGTGCATAAGAAATTTCAATCCTAGTGTGCCATTATAGTTTAGAGAATTATGACTAGTAATGATTTTATATATGAAAGAGTCATGTAAGAAATCTAATTATCTGACCTCTCTGGTCACTGTCCACATCACACACACTTTGTTGACCTATTTTGCCTCCTTTATTTCCTGAAGTCATAAGAGGACGTATAATCACTTCTACAGGCACACAACTGGCCAAAGCCAATCACATGGTCAAAGCAGATAACAATGCCGTGGCAAAGAATATTCCTCCTCTGATGGTGTAGAAGGGTTCTTGTTGAACTTGACTACATTCTGAAACAATATGAGTTTGGGGATTTCCTTTTTAACAGCATATGGCCTGTACATGTTTTATGGTATATTTTATGTTGTGTGTCCTTGAATGCTGAAATTTCAGGGGAAGCTCATATCATTAACTTACTTACTCCCAAGAAGCATTTAGAAATATCAGGCATATTTACTTACTTACTTTGAAGAAGGCGAATCTAGCCAAATGCAAGCAATGCTAACAATGCAAAACATTGCTAAATTTGAATGTGAACACACTTAATAGCTACCTCTCAAAATGTTTAATATGCCTTTTTTTCCCATTTTTTTCTAAAAGAAATATTCTGTAAACTTTTTCTAAGAAATATTCCACTCCTAAGCTAAGACATACATTCATTATAATAATCTTCTCAAGTCCAGATAATTACAACCAGGGCTTTGAGAAACATATTTTTCAAGCAAAAATTTGTCAATTCTATTTATATTACTAAAACTTGTTATTAATACAATAATGAAGATATACATGCACCTGATAACAACAGTTGAAAGACAGTAAATCACCAAGTTGGTTATATTTCTGCTCAGATTTGATTTTTTGATCTTTTGTAAGGTAAACACATTCTCAATATTTACTTGTCTTTATTTATACAATTATGGCAAAATAACTGTTTTATATGTTTTTGTGTGAAAAAAGTCAAGATGTAAAATTGTGAGCACAGGTGAATGATGCTTGTCATCTGCATAATTATGGTTATTATTATTACAATTTAGCATTCGTTGATCTCTTAATTTTTGTTAGGCATTCTGCTAAGCAACTTACTAACTTCCCTTTATTCATTACATCACAAGAAAAATGCCAAAAGGTATTTTACATAGGTATTAGCTCTAGGTACTAGGTAGTCCTTTAGGTAAGTGTTAGTACTAACCTCATGTTGTAAATAAATAGGTAGAATGGAGTTAGTAGTCCAAGCAGACACAGCTCATTCATGGTGAGAGTGAGTTCTCTGATAGCCTCATTATAATTCATCTAGGGCAGAGTTTGTAATATTTAGCTCAGGAGCAGCCACTACTCTACTTTCTGTCCTTGCAGCTATCAATAAACAGGCAACCACTACTCATTAATCAGAGCTTGGATTCAATTTGAAGTGTGTTTATCATGCAGCTCTAAAATGATATAGTTCACAGAATAAACACCTTTGTATAATTAGTAACTAGACCACTAGCATTAGCCAGTCCTCTCTTCTGGTCTAGGTCCACCTGAGATTTTACAATCAGGCCACTCATGGAGTGGTAAAAGAAAAAAGTCGATTTAGTCATGCATGTGGGAGACAGGGGCGCTCATGTCCTCCCTGTATTTTAAAATATGCTCTCTAGATATTGATATTAGTTGGTACTGATGTACTCTGTCATTGCTTTAGGATGACAAAAATTTGGAGTGGAGAAAAATAATTGAAATAGCAAAAAAAGGAGATAATTGTTTTTGAAATTATTTTGTGCTAGTTAAAATGAGAAAAAAAAACTGAGTGGATGAGTCAATGATATCTATTCTGAGAAAATAAGAAAAATTTTCAAACAATTAGAAGACCAAAGGAGAAATCCAACTAAGGCTATTAAACAGATGCCCAAATTACAGAATGAGAATCTGAAAACATTGCAGAAGTATTAATGAAGATATCAGGGATACCATTAAAAACAATACTTAACACCTTTGTTCTTCTCATTTAACTTCATTCTCTAAACACAAATAGTATCATATACTTGTGTAAACATATGGAATATCATGAAATCAGTATCTGGATTAAAGGAAAGAGAGTATGAAAAGACTGGTGCTCAGCCATTTCTGCAACTTTAGAACAATGTATTGCCTGTTCTCTTTATCATGGGATTAATGAATGCCAGTCTTAAAAAGGATAACCCATCTGAGTGTGTTTATTATCATGAGGATCTCAGGAAAACCAAGAATTTTGCTTATATACCTAATAAAAGCTGTATAAACAGTACCCAGATTAAGAGAAAAAGTACACAATCCCTTGAATATGCAGAGAACACATAATAGTCAAACACAAGTCTGCAAGCAGATACGTTTTCACTCTACATCGTGAACAGTCAACTGCCTCTGGATTCAGCTTTGGCTACTCTAGACAAGTCATGTGAACTCTGATTCACCAACAGATGATGGCATCCTGCTTCCAGCAACATTGTAGCTGTGGGTCTTTTCACTTTCTCACACAGGCATTTTAGCCAAGCGGCAGACCACTGGGCCCATAGATTAATACATCTCAGAAGTGAGAGGTAGCGACAGTCTACAGATGAACAATTCTGGGTGGCAAACTGTACTTGCCAATGGTCCCAGAGAAAATTAACTTGTGTTATGTACCATAGCAAGTTGGATAATGACAACATTGTATCAACTTTTCCTTCTATTTTTCTTACTCCACTTTATTCCTACTTCTTGAGATCACTTCCAAATAAAAGTAATTACCATCAAAAAATAAGCTACCTATAAACTACCTATACCCGAGTTTTATCTTCAGTGCTATATTTTGAAACCCCAAAGTAAATCACAGAAGTTTATATTCACTTGCATCATCAGTGGTGCTCTGTCATTCTTTTTCTTTTTTCTTTTCTTAGAGAAAAATACATTGTATATTATAAAAGCACTTATTTTATTGTCTAGTTCTATCTCAATTCTTGAACCATTAAGTACAAATAAATATATGTTCTCTTCCCTTAAATAGGCACCCATTTCAACACGTGAAATGATAAAAATAGAAAATACTGGGCTCATCATTATATCGTCCCTATTTCTCAATCCCCATACCAGCCTTCCATATATTATTTGATCCACTGCAGCATAAGCCTTTATGCCTTCTTCCATTACATTAAAGCACAGAAGAATTCTTTACAATAGCAGATCTGTCTGTGACATCCTGAAGGTTCTCACTTCAGTGATAAATATTACAACTTGTCAAAGAAAACATACACTTCCAATGTTGGTTTACGTACATCTTAGATACAAACTATCAGCTGTCGCTCAATTCTACTACTGACCAAATACAGATGAGGAACACTTATAGACCACATAGTAAATTATTGTTTAGCCAGAACCAGAAAAGTATGGTCCACAGGCAAAATCCAGTCCTCCAATGGTTTCTAAAAAAGTTTTATTGGAATAGAGCCACACTCATTTGTTTATGTATTGGCTATGGCTGCTTCCACACTACAAAAGCAGAGTTTCATATTTGCAACAGGGATTATATGGTATAAAGGCAAGAAATATTTACTATCCATTCCTTTGAAGAAAAGTTTTGCTGACCCCTGTCTTACACTATGACTCTGGAGTTGTGTGTGTTCTTCATGTTGTTTCTATGAACTTTCATGCTATATTAAAAGAGACTATCGATTTGTATTGTCTTCCCTGGTCAAAAAACTAAAAGCACTTATCCTTAATTATGACTTTGGAGCATGGACACCTTGGAAATATTTATAAAACACAGGACATTCCAACACATAAGTAACAGTGCCTGATTAAAATGGCACTATCCCTGCTCTAGCAGCTGAATGAGTACACTGATCTGATCTCTGAAGAGAGGATCTGCTTTTGGTGTATAGTTAACTGACAGACAATACTTGCTACATGTTCAGTACCCAAAATACATAAGAGCCAAACCTGAGATTTCTCCCAGTCAATGAATGAGTTCAATGTGGATGCTGGAGAAGAGCTGGCAACTCAGATGGTGATGCTACAATCTGAACCTCCTTCTAGTCAGCCCTCTTTTCCTCCTTCTGCCCTGTCAAGAGGGCCTCTGTTGTTTTCTGAACACTCTCTCTGCCTATGTGTCCTTTTTAACCTACAAAAGGAATTTCAACACATTGAATTTATATACCTGCTCTGTTCTTGTTTCCATGTGCTATGTTTTATTATCTCACTCAAGTTATATATAACACCAAAATAAATTATGATTGGAGGATGACGGTTTCTGAAAATTATTTATGTGGTTATAGTTTGGAACAGTTACAGAACAAAGAAATCTGTTGGAAGATCCTTTTTCAACAGTGTCATGTTTCTACACATCTTCTGAGAAGAAACATTATTCTGCTACATTTTTCTAAACAACATTTTCAAGACTGTGCAAACAGCCTTGAAAGTTAGGGATAGTTTCTCCATGTGGGGCAGATAGCAGATTTGATTGCTGTCTAAGATAGTAAAGATAATCTTTCCCTCTGGGGCAAACATTGAGTAGGTTTTTTAGGAGCCCCTTTAAAAGATGAAGTTTCCTAAGTTAATGTTTCCTCAGTTGTACAAAAATCAACAATGTGAGCAGCACCTACCTGAGCAGCTCCACATTCGCCCCATAGAAGCTATGAGGCAAGGAGAACCAAGGAACTCATGCTGTTTGCTGTGCAAAAGAAAGGAAATCTTTAGTCTTTTGCCTGAATCCATGCAACTATGGCAGACTAGCTTGCTATCATGCAGAGTTAGAAGCTCAAACTCTTCACAGTTCTTGACAAAGTCTAATCATTTAAAAAACAGAGAGACAGACGTTTTCTACAAAAGTACTGAATTTTAAATAAATAACCATTAAATTTCCTTTCTCCAAATATAAATTTTACTCTTACCTCAGTGATAGCTAAATAATTTTCATTGCAAATTATATGTTAAAATTCAATATACTTGTTGAGACCATTTTTGGCTGGTGCCAGAGAATTCAAGAGGAAAGAAAAAAAGCATTTGCCTACAAATCTATACAGTTATATTTTCAAACTATTTTTTTATCAAGCAAAGATCCTATTGATTTAGGTAAATAAATCACCTGAGTATTCCTACTTCTTCAAAACCCACATGATTATTTTAGATGAAAGGAGATTTGTGGTTGAAACTATGGCTCTATCTGGCATTGGAGAAATGACTGACAGGATCTGGCACCTCATGTAGAAGCCTCTTCATTTACCCTTTAGCATTTTAGCTGTCTGTATGTTCAGCTATGATGATTATTTTATGCTAATAAAGTAATATTGTGTAGTTTATACCAAGACAGGAAAAAGCAAAATGAGCCTGGAGAGGACTCTGCAGCTGTGTGGATTGACTGTATATGGTCCTTGGGGGATGCGATTATCAGACAACTGGATCATCATTAGGATAATTAGTGTACTTGGCAACTGCATTAGTGGAATTACTGTCATTGCTCACAGCTTGTCAGTACAATGTTTTTTGATTTGCTAAGATTTTTTTATATAAATGAAACTGACCATATGAGTGAAATCAAGAAAAGTAAATACTTCCACTATCTCTAGTCAGTCAATTTAAAAACTGATATATAGCAAGTGAATAATTTTAAGTCTAAAGGGGTGTTTCCTGAAATCAAATGGTTAAATTGTAACTGTCCTGGAAGTAAATTTAGGGAATTCAAACAAAATGTATTATTGGTTATGAGCAAATTGTCTGTTTACATTAGTATTTTTATTACCAACTGTAAGTCATTTCTTAGAAGGGAAATTCTGAGGCCAATCAATCTCTCCTAGTACTCTGGCACTCAGTGGGCCTGCAATGATTATCCACTAAATACCTTCCACTCTCTATTCTCTTCTGGAAGAAATCACATTTTGAAAAGTATGAAATAAACACCAGCATGTTTTTTTAATACTCAATACTGCTTTTTTTGTTGTTAGTTTAGAAAGGATGAATTTCTGATTAATGTTAGCTGATCTCCAATAACTCTGATGCCCCAATGACGATGGAACCCTTACTGTTCAGGTTTGGCAAGGCTCGCCATTTCTATGTTAGAGAAACACAAACTTGTTCTACGTGATGTTTATGACTGCTTTCATGAGACTGAATCTTGAAGCACAAAACTCTTCTATTTATTTCTAGTTTTACTTCTCTCATGAGATTGATCAGGCAAGGTCATGCCATAAGGAAACAGGCTTTCCCACTTCTCTTCATCAAGTGTAACGACCTCTGACTCCCAACAAGAAGGTGAAAAACTGAATATGTGTCTTTGCTGAAACAGTTTAAAATATTGGTAACAGTCTTATTACCTTTTGTCATGTATATTTGGATCTCATATTATTTTCTACATTTTTTACCGTGTGTGTGTGTATACATATATATACAATTTTTACCATATATATGTGTATGTGTATATACAAATACAATTTTTTTTTTATTTCTGCTGTATTCACAGAGTAGCCGGTCTCAGAAAAAGTCATAGACCCGACCGTATCCAAGAATCTGGAGAATACAACAACAGGTTTCATTAATATCAACACTAACTCCTCAAATTTATTATCTTTTTAATGAAAGATTTAAAAGTATGATTAATGGATTTTTCCCCTAGAAATATAATCAAGCATGTGTACTTTGAAAAATATTTAAAAATTGTTATCAAATAAAGATTATAACAAATTCATTCATACAAAGTTAAATATTTACAGATCAAAATTCAGACATTTACAAAAGCTTGCTAAAGGAAATATTTATTTTAACTTCCAGGAAAAATAACAGGCAGTTGAAGAAGCGACCAAGAAACGGAGAGTCGTTCGTGAGGATGACGCGGCACGTCAGAAACACCGTGGGACGGGCGTGGTGGCTCACGCCTGTAATCCCTGCACTTTGGGAGGCCAGGGAGGGCGGATCACAAGGTCAAGAGATCGAGACTATCCTGGCCAACATGGTGAAACCTCGTCTCTACCAAAAATACAAAAAAAATAATTAGCTGGGTGTGGTGCGCCTGTGGTCCCAGCTACTCGGGAGGCTAAGGCAGGAGAATTGCTCGAATCCGGGAGGCGGAGGTTGCAGTGAGCCGAGGTCACGCCACTGCACTCCAGCATGGCACCTGGGGACGTAGTGCGCCTCGGTCTCAAAAAAAAAAAAAAAACAACAGAACTGCACCGCGGGGGCTGTCTACACCTACCACGAGAAGAAGGGCACAGCGGCCTCAGGCTATGGGACCCAGAACATTCCACTGAGCCGAGATGCCGTGAAGGACTTCGACTGCCGTTGCCTCTCCCTGCAGCCGTGCCGCGATCCTGTTGTTAGCCCGGACGGCCACCTGTATGAGCCTGCGGCCACCCTGGAGTACACTCCGCATCAGGAGATCGCCCAGCTGACGAAGGCCTATGACAAGCAGCGGGGCGCTCGGCGGGAGGAGCAGAAGGAGCTTCGGCGGGCGGCCTCTCAGGATCAAGTGCGGGGCTTCCTGGAGGAGGAGTCGGCCGTCGCGAGCCAGCCTCTCGACCCTTGACCCTTTCACAGCCAAGGCCCCGTCGGCCACCAGCCCAGAGGATGCCCCAGCCGGGCCCAGCGTGGGTCCCCCAAGTAAGGAGAAGGACAAAGTGCTGCCCAGCTTCTGGATCCCGTCGCCGACGCCCGAAGCCAAGGCCACCAAGCTGGAGAAGCCGTCCCGCACGGTGACCTGCCCCATGTCGGGGAAGCCCCTGCTATGTCGGACCCGAGGACCGTGCACTTGGTGCCGCTCCACAGCTCGGTGGACCGCGTGGGGCTCATCACACGCAGCGAGCGCTCCGTGTGCGCTGTGACCCGCGACAGCCTGAGCAACGCCACCCCCTGCGCTGCGCTGCGGCCCTCTGGGGCTGTGGTCACCCTTGAATGCGAGGAGAAGCTGATTCGGCAGGACACGGTGGATCCTGTGAGTGGAGACAAACTCACGGACCGCGACATCACCGTGCTGCAGGGGGCGGTAGCGGCTTCGCCGGCTCCGTAGTGAAGCTGCAGAGAAATCGCGGCCGGTGATGCGGGCCTGGGTGCGCGCGGGAGACCAAATAAACCAGCCTGGGTGCGCAAAAAACAAATAAAAGAAAAATAACAGAAATAAGGTATCAGAAAACTATTCAAAATATAACTCACAAATGACAAATACTACAGCTCATGATAGAAATGTATTTTAAAGCAAGCGCACGACATAGTTTTCTCAAACAGGGAAAGGGGCAAAATTTCCTTTAAGCATTATTAAAATGCAGCACATTTTTCACCTTCTCCATTTAACTCCGGAGTTCTCCATTCTTTTTAAAATCTCTAGGACAGCAGCATTCAAAACACCCAATTTATTGCTTACAATAAGAGCTTACTAAACTCAAGAGAAATTAAAGGGTATTTTCAATAAACAACTGGATTAATATAATTAACTTTTATTCTGGTTTATATAATTTAATTAATGTTAACTTTGAAAAACAGAGACATTTTCTCAGCATGAATTATTTTAGTAGAAGTGTCAGTGTTAAATGGTAAATGATTTGAAAATTATACTGACCAAATCACTGCAGACTGCTAAATAGTCTACCCAGAATGTGGACATGCTTCATTTTAAAACATTCATACTTGCTTCCATTAACAGTCTGCTATTCAAAAAAAGCATTTTTCTTTAGAAAGAATTAGTCCTCTTGGTAAAGTTCTCCTATACTTCAGGTACCTGGGCAATGCAATTTTTATTTCACCTAATCTTTTCTTTATTGTAATTATTATGTGTAATAGATGAGATTAGTCTCCTTTATTTCCTTTTACTGTAAGATCCAGTGAATCTAGACATAAGTTCTGCAAATGAATATAGAAGATACTTTTCTCTATGTTATTTAATGTACTGATTTCTAATGCAAATATGAGAAATGGTACACATTTGTAATTAACTGTAAATAAAATTGATATTAAACAATAAAATAAAATTGCATTAAGAGAACAGATACCTGCATAATCTATGAGCTTATCCTAATTTAGATTTTACTGATAAATTTGCATATTTGCTACTTATAGGAATGCTTTTTTAGTCTTAATTTTGTGATTTTTAAGAACCAATTTGATGTCTGAGTAGGCTCAGAATGCTTTTACATTTTACTACCTATTCCCTTGTTCATCCATCAGTCATTTAACTCTATCCTACAGTAAAAATTCTTTCTCATAAGTAGATTCTTCTTTTTTGTAGAGAAAGATCATAATATACATCTCAATCTAATACTTAGTTTCCTAGTTATAGAAATCAAAACACTTATTTAATATATTATATATATATTTATATTTTTATATATATACAACACACATATGTGGCATATAGGGGACTATTTCATTAAATATTTGAACCAAATTCACTTTCGCAATTGATCATGCTATTTAGCTTTATTCTACAGATAGAGACAATCTTAAAACTAAGATTGCCTGGCATTTTTCTTGCTTACCTACTCTCAGCCAGATGTTTTACGTATATTATTGATTTATTCCTCATGTAAGTACAGTGTTATATACATTTATTAAGCTGAGTAAACAGCCTCAGATCTGTAAATTATCTTACTTTATGTCACTAAAATTGGCAAAAGTGGAATTTAACTCTATTTCTCCCTGACATTATAGATCATGTTATACACATTTTTCTATTAAATATACATGCTAATACAGTAAAATGTACGTGGTGTCTGTGACAATGCACCTCGTATGCCTCCAATTATTTAGGAGTGTAATTGATTAAGGACCCCAATCGCTGCATTCTGAAACCCATTTAAACATCGATCCTCTAATCAGGGTGGGACGCAGGAGCTCAGCTTCCTCCCCGTCCATCGCCAAGATCGCCAAGGATGTAGGAGAAGAGCAGAGAGGCAAGCGTGTCCCAAAGACTTCCAGTTTCCCCGATCTGATGTGCCCCTGTCCTTGGCCTCTCTTGCCCGAGATATGGGGGAAGAGGCACTGGAGGCGCGGTGAGCTTACCGTTGGAATAAATATCACGGACCCAAAGAGTTTAGCAGAGAGCGATTAATTAGGCAGAGAGAGAGAGAGAGAGAGAGAGAGAGAGAGAGAGAGAGAGAGGAGAGAGAGAAAGAGAGAGAGAGTTCCCAAGCTGCCTACCATGGGAGGGGAAATCCATATAGGCAAGAGTAGTTTAACCTTGGAGTTATTCCCACCTCATTCATGAATTCGTCCAATGAGAGGAGTTCTTTCAAACTTCCTCTGGAGTGATTGGTCTTTGACAATAGGCTAGATGTGTTCTAGACTGCTATGTAGTCTTAAGAAAGACACAGCAATGATACTGGGGAGTGTTCCAGTAAAGGTAAGCCATGAAAAAGATCCCGTGTCTCCTACGCATGGGTTTGCCTTGGTATTCCTGCTGTATTTATTCTTAAGCTGGAAAGCTTGAACTTGGTACTGAGGGATCGTGTTAAGGAAAACCGAGTCCACAAGGGGCGTGGTTTCAAAGGCAGGAATTTACCGGCACCTTGCCTCCATCCACGTCCCTATCTGGGAAATTAAAGTTCTTTGTCTGACTTTCCCTGGCTGGGCCAGGTAGATATTCCAGATGTGCTTCTTTGTTCAAAAAGCTCTGGGAGGAAGGGCCTCTGTTGTCAATGTAGCAGAGACCCTTCAACATACGACTTTTAAGAGGAAAATAATTCAGTCCATAACAGCCTCCAACTTAATTTTGTGAAATTCCACATACATTTAAAACTATTCTTTGCTTGTCAGCATCAAACTTATGTGAAATTGGACTTCTTAAAGGGTTTCATCTAAATTTTCTTTTATACTTAGTATTCAAAATATATAAAAATATTTTATCCATCCATAGTTCCAAACTTGAACTTTTAGTTTTTTATGTGTGACTCATTCTGCTTTCTCAGCAATAACTTAAAATTGTACATCATTTTAGGAGGCTCTGAAAGTTAACTTGGCTTTAAAATGATAGTTTTACACAATATATCATTTAATACTTAAAGTCTAAGAGTAAGACAAAATATAATATCAATTGTTTGTTAATATTGTCTTCCCCAGTATGACAATTTATATTCAGATATCTGATTCAGTTTGCCTCCTCTTTTAACTCTTTCTTGAAACATTGGTGCTTTGTGGATACATTCACTATATAGGGGAAAAATAAATATCTACAATATTCGAGTAGACATTAGAAAATAAAGTGTTATTTTGTGACTTCATTTACTATTATATGCAGAATGAAAGGATTCCAGCCTAATGAACACAGAATATCATGCTGCTATGCTCTTGATTTCTTTGTATCTTTAGAGCAACTGCCTAAATCGATAATAAAAAAGCCTTATTAGATAGACAGATAGATAAGGAGTGAGAGTAGGGGTGAATTTTTTTTAAGCAGTATTTTTGAATACGTGAGGACTAAAAGTCAGAGGTTACCACTAAACTGCAGAAAACTGTCAAGGGACAGCATACTTCCTGAGAAATTCTGCAAGAGTAGCATAGTAATTTTAATGTGCAAAGCTGCATTTTAATAGCCAATTGCAATAGTTATTAAGATATCACATTTCACGTTATCATTACAGCTGTAATGAAGACTGCTGATGACAGCTTCTCCAATGAAGGCTGTCGCTATTCAGTTAGCAATACTTTTTTTTTCCTCAGTGTCCCTTTGATAACCTGTAAGAGAACTGAAAGAACCATTAAATTCATTTCTCAAAAAAAGTATATGCTCTTCCTTCTAGTCTATCCCATGTCCTGCCTCTACCCTATATTGGAAAACCACAGCCTGTACCCTATATTTAAGGAAAATCACAGCTCTTAGGAAGCAGCAAAATACGGGCCGGCGCGGTGGCTCACGCCTATAATCCCAGCACTTTGGGAGACCGAGGCGGGTGGATCACTAGGTCAAGAGATCGAGACCATCCTGGTCAACATGGTGAAACCCTGTCTCGACTAAAAATACAAAAATTAGCTGGGCATGGTGGCGCACGCCTGTAGTCCCAGCTACTCGGGACGCTGAGGCGGGAGAATTGCTTGAACCCAGGAGGCGGAGGTTGCAGTGAGCCGAGATCGCGCCATTGCACTCCAGCCTGGGTAACGAGCGAAATTCCGTCTCAAAAGAAAATGCAAATGCGCAAAATAATTTCTTCTGTTTATGTGATAACTATTATATCGATGTTGAAAATAAGTTATAAATCTTAAGTAAGAAATTTATAGAAATGTCAGTGAGGCAGTGTTTTTTTTTTGTTTTTTTTTTTTTTTCCTTTTTAGACAAGTGAGACCAGAGACCACAGGATGAGAGCATTTAAAGCCACAATGGAAACAAATGTGAGCCTTTGAAATTCCACGAAAGTAGGCAGGCTCCTATTCAGGAGCAAAGAATTCTGGTAGGAGTAGTTAGAAAAAAATGAACCAAAAATGAAAAAAAAGGAGGGGAGTGGGGCAAAATGGAGAAGAATATACTTACTATGTGACCAGGTAGGTATTTATCCTACAGGAATAAAAAATTCTGTTCACATAACAGTAGCCTAAATGATTCTTCACGATCACAGCAAACAGAATATGACACAAAAGTCTTTCATCAGCTGAATGGATAAACAAATTCTAGTGCACCACTACACTGTAATAATGCCCAGCGACCAAAAGAAACAAACTATATATTGATAAACTCAGTATAACAGATGAATTTCAAAAGCCTTTTGCTGAATGAAATATATAAGTCTCAAAGTATTACATTGTTTGTGATCTCCTTTTTGTGGTACATAGGGAAAGGAAAAGCCACAGGAAAGGAGATCAGTGTGTGTCAGAGATTAGGTTTGAAGGAAAAACAGCACAATTTTTTTTAGATGATGAAACAGTTCCACATTGTGATTGTAAGTCATTAAACAAACCTGTACATGTATTAAAACTCAGAGATACACCAAAATCAGTCTTCTTTAATGCATTTAATTTTAAAAATCAGAGACAAAAATGCACTGAAATAGTTAAGAAAAATAGAAGGGAGGAAGACAGAGAAGGAAAGAAGGAAAGGAAGAAGGAAGAAAGAATTATTGCTACATTCTAACTTGGAAAAAGTTGTGGAAATTCTTTTTTTTAATTATTACTGAAAAAACTTCTAAGAAAATAGACATCAATTTGTTTTGCTTACAATATCTTGTTGTTAAAATAATTCAGTTCCCTAGATAAGGTTACAACAAAATCTGTTGTTACTGTTACTATTTGATTTGTTCTAATAAAGTATCAGCTATTAATTCTAACTAGAGTCTTTCATTTTATAAATATAGTTTAAAATAGGGACTCTGACCTACATTGTAAACATTGTAAGAAATATATTTTAAGATTTATATTGGCTAAAAATTGCATGAGCTTTTTGTATTATTAAAATTAACTTTATTACATTATTTTATCAATTCTCATAAAATCAAAATTTTGACAGATAAATCAGTTATTCATATTTTACATTTAAGAATCATGACATTATATTCAGATTTGATATAAAATAGCAATTGAGTACTTAAGAGACAGTAAACCTTAGTGGGAAAGCCCCCTCTCCCCTTACACTGTGGGATATTGATCAAAACATGTAGCTTCCTAAAGGTTTAGCTGCTTTATGATAAAATGTCAGTTATAATAATATGAATGAACTTGTTATAAGGTTAAAATAAGTACCATATGTAAACTAGCATGGTACTTGGCACACATAAATTCAGAATTAATATTAAATATTATTGTTATTTTGATTATTATTATGATTATTTGCAAATATAGCTTTCAATTAACTGTAAAATGCGAACAAATACTGTAATATTTTAAAATTGGCAATTGCTCATGCTGCCAACAATGAAATACATTCAATCTTCCTCTATACTTAAGTATTTATTTTATGTGTTTGAAAATTATGTGTATTTTACTATTTTTATGTGCATAATTGCTTTAAGAGTAATTACTCTGAAAACTACAGTGTGTTATAGACAACATGTGCTTGAGTATCATGTATTTTATTTTTATTAAAAATATTTTTTATTGTTATTGATTTGGAAATGTAATCATTGATGTTTCTTTCTGTACCACTAGAGGCCATCATATGCTTTCTTAAACAAATAAGTGCATATGCAAATAAAATCTTAATTTGAAAGGCACTTAAAAATAGTCTAGAAAAATTCATATGTTATATAACAGAGTAGACACCATATGGAGTCTGGGTGGTTTGCTCTCCTTTACTGGATTATTCTACATACTAGGATGGATTGGTAGCTATAACCGAAGGCAACTTGATTTTCTAGTAGACACATTTGTTAAGGCAAATACAAATAAATAAATAAAAGTAAAAATAAGATGTACTTTCAAGTTCACCAGAGATTTTGTCATGTAAATATTTTTTTGCTGATTTCTTTGTAATATATTTAAAGGTATGAAGCCAATCAAGTAAATGAAAAACATTACAATTTCTGAAGCATATTAGACATTTGTAACATGAAGTAATGATAACCACAAACTGATGGCATTTACTTTTCTTAGGAACAACTGTGTGAGCTATATTTAAAGAAATATGTAATAATTTCATGCATATGCAAAACAAAATAGAAGGAAAAAATCACTGAAATAATTCCAAAAGTTAGCATGTGGCTTTATCATAAAACTTCCTTCTTATTTTTAATTTTAGTGAACTTAGCTTTTTATGGTTTGCGTAGTAGTCCTCCAAGCTGTTCTTCTGCAGTGGGAGCACAAAATCAAAGAGCTTTTGCCATTGTGTCTTTGTCATTTAGTGGCCTAAATATGCCAGTCTAAGAGGTATTTACGTAAATATATTATTATTATGATTTACATTATTGATTTATATTATGATGTTACATATTTTTATACATACTAATGGAAAAATAACTTCATTAAAAGCAATACCCATTATATCAGAATACATATGGAGCATGTTTGAAGATTAGGTATGAGAAATTGTAAAATAACCCTTGTAATAATTAAGACTATACTTCGAAAATGATTTAAAATATTGTTTGCCAAAGCATGAAATATTATTTGAAATCATTCTATTATTTTTTAAAAATTAATGAGCAGTGGTATATCACAATGGCCCTGATTAAATGATACAGAAAAATTAGTCTCCACCATAATAATTTTACATATCATTGTATGTAGAACCACCGATGTGAAATATCATTACAGCCCTCTTAGATAATTATAGCAGGAGTAGGAGCTTTTTCGAGCCCTAAAGACTTGCTCTTTAGTTCAGGAAACAGAAACAAACCTTTTAGTAGCAAAAGCTGAATCACATGTTCCTGGGGCACATCACTTATTCAAAAAGCCATATCTGTGCTAATGGGGAAAGGTCTCATAGGTTATTTTACAATCCAATGTAATGACAGTAATGTATGTTATTTTATTAGCTGGTAGATAAATCTTCTAAATGCAATCATGCATGTTTATAATTGCAGTAAGAATTGTTCATTAAAATTTAACAAATATAATATCGTTTGAGTTTATTGAATTTGATAATAGATCTAAATCCTATAAATTATTTCAGATAACTTTTGTTTCAATTTTTTTAATTCAATATAAAAATATAGCCAAATTAGGCTTAAGTTGTTTTACAATCAATCAAGAAAACAGAAGTTATCATTTTATTTCTCCTTTATGGATTAACCTCATATCTATAGTAACACTAAATAATAAAATAAAATCCGTGATAGCTCTGAATAATAAAGTAAAATCTGCGGCAGATGTAAGATAGCTTAAATAACTATCAGCTTTTCTATATTGTTATGCAATACTCTTTATTATACAAACCTATATTTTATCTAAGTATAATAATATATGTAGATCAATATATTTGAAATATTGTAGTTAAGGCTTACTTAATTTTAAAACATAACTTAAATACAGTACAATACATTTAGTACTAGGCATACTAATTATAAAGCTATACTGACAGAAAATAGCTTTTAACAGTCAAAAGATTTGGAAAAGTGTTTAAAATTTATATAAAAATTATATAAATAAAGCTATAGTTTCAGCACAAAAAAGACTCTTATGTATATACTTAGAAGAATACTTAACAGCACTAAGAACTAGCCCTTGACACAAAATACAAGCAGGAGAACCTTATTCTAAAACATTAAAACACAATCTTTGCATTTAGCTCATTCCTTTCTGATATTTTGTCCTGCTGAAATTCATCTAAAAGGACAGATAGTGCTTTAAAATTGTCTGATATATTTAATCTAATTAAATCTCTATAATATGAAGTAAGAATGTAATGTTAACTCACCTAATTTTTTTAGTGTTAGCATATATAATTATCCCTGTTATCATTTAATAAATATTTGTAACTGAAGAGACAATCTATGTCCATATGTTTATAATCTAGTAACAAAGGTATATCTCTGAGCAAGATTTCTTTACAGTTCTTACACATGATGAATACATTTCAGAAATATGAACATTTGTTTAGGTATGTTGGTGCTGGCATAGCTTCTAAAATTTTAATCACTAGAATTGCTCTATTTTTTTAATTTAGAAATGAATTTGAGATAACCAAATTGAGAAAAAAAGGGAGGAAAGAAGAAGGAAAATTAGCTTGGACACAGTGGCTCACACGTGTAATTCCAGCACTTTTGGCGGCCAAGGTTGGTGAGGCCAAGGTGGGTAGATCACTTGAGGCCAGAAGTTCAATAGTAGCCAGGCCGACATGACAAAACCTCATCTCTAGTAAAAATAGAATAATTAGCCTGGCATGGTGGCACATGCCTGTAATCCCAGCTACTTGGAAGGCTGAGGCATGAGAATCTTTTGAACCTGGAAAGTATAGATTGCAGTAAGCCCAGATCATGCCACTGCACTCCAACCTGGGCAAAAGAGCTAGACTCTGTCCAGAAAGGGAGGGAGAGAAGGGGGGAAGAAAAGAAGGAAGGAAGGAAGAAAGGAAAGAAGGAAAGAAGGAAGGAAGGAAGGAAAGAGGAAGGAAGGAAGGACAAGAAGGAAGGAAGGAAAGAAAGAAAGAAAAAGAAAGAAGAAAGAAAGAAAGAGAAAGAAAGAGAAAGAAAGAATAGAAAGAAAGAAAGAAAGAAAAGAAAGTAAAAGAAAGAAAGAAAAAGAAAGAGAAAGAAAGAAAGAAGTCAGATATAAATTAGTTTATCTGCATTCTCCGTTTAGGCATTTTTTTTTTCATTTTGCTGTATTTTTCAACAGTTTAATTATTGGATGATTATTAAACAGAGTAAAACATAATTCAAGGAAGTTGCATGTAATAATATGGTTTATTTATGTTTATGTAATTTTGCAGTGAATTTTAATTTGAGTTGCAAAAATATTTCTTCTATTGTCACATTGCTAAATAGTATAAAACAATCTGATCTTGGTTAATAAAATCTAAACTTTATTCTTTACTTTCATTAAAATATTCACCAATTATTATGTAGTGTGGTATAAAATAAGTGCTATCTCTGTTATATAAGA
Source organism: Cheracebus regulus (assembly GCA_963574635.1). Classification (NCBI taxonomy): domain Eukaryota; kingdom Metazoa; phylum Chordata; class Mammalia; order Primates; family Pitheciidae; genus Cheracebus; species Cheracebus regulus. The sequence goes on from CAUYQU010052131.1 coordinate 46,529, forward strand.
TCTTTGATTCAGAATTGACATTTCCTAAATTAGTTTCTTTATAAATCTATATATGCAGATTTTAAAAAATACCGTCTATAAGGGCATAGTCCTAACTTTATATTTTAGTTATGAAGACTCTGTGAATACATATAATCTTTGAGGATTTAAAAATAATAAACACTCAGATTGTTGTAATATTAAGGGGAATTTTAATCTTGGAAAATGGGATATCTCATTTTACATGCCAGCATTATCTCCTCCTTATACTGTGGGCTTTAGTTTTCCTGCTAAAAAACCTAAATCACCTTAATGGGCATTGTCCTTGGGAAGCTCATAGCTGAGGCTTTGAACAACCTAATCAAACTAGACCAAACAAAATAATGACAAAAAATACAGGTGGGATTAAAGAACCAAGGGAAAAGAAATATATCTATATTTTATTAAGTATTTAAATGAAATATATATATATCAATCAAAATAAAACACTTAAATTATTTATTTATTTATTTATTTTTTTTATTTTTTGAGACAGAGTTTCATGCTTGTTGCCCAGGCTGGAGGGCAATAGTGCCATCTTGACTCACCACCACCTCCACCTCCTGGGTTCAAGTGATTCTCCTGCCTCAGCCTCCTGAGTAGCTGGGATTACAGGCATGTGCCACCATGCCCAGCTAGTTTTTGTATTTCTAGTAGACACTGTGTTTTTCCATGTTGGTCAGGCTGGTCTCCACCTCCTGACTTCAGGTGATCCGCCTGCCTGGGCCTTCCAAAGTGCTGGGATTACAGGTGTGAGCCTTGGAGCCCATCTTAAATTTTTAAAAATCAGAAAAGAGAGGATGAGTCTTGTTTATATAAATTACCACATTGCTAAATATAGAAGCTAACTCAGTCAAGTCAGCAAATAAGTATTTATTGCACCCAACATTTGAGTCACTGATACTTTCATTGAGATTGGTTCATAAAATAATTTTATCTTTTGTTATTATATGCAACATGAATAGTGTCCCTTCACATGTCCTTTTATTATCAAGTAAGCAAGTTTAGATATTTTGCTTTGCCAACTTTTTGTGTTCAGAGAAGTATTTTAACTACTGACCTATGTGATCAAGGTATCTATGGAACTCTCATGTTTTAGTCTGTTCTCTCTTTGCTATGAATAATTACCACAGACTCGGTAATTTATAAAGAAAAAAGTCCTCAGGAAACTTAAAATTATAGTTGAAGGCACCTCTTCACAGGGAGCCACAAGAAAGAATGTGTACAAGCAGGGAAATGCCAGATGCTTATAAAACCATCAGACTTCATGAGACTCATTCATTATCATGAGAACAGCATGGGGCAACCACTCCATGATCTAATCATCTCACTCAAGGTGGATTTACAATCAGATTACAATTCAAAAAGAGATTTGGGTGGGAACACACAGTCAGGCTTTCAGCCCCTGACTTCTCCCAAATCTTGTCTTACTCATATTTTAAAGCACAATTATGCTTAGGTGTTTCCGTACACTCTCTGAAATCTAGGTGGAAGTTCCCTAACCTCAATTCTTGAATTTTGTGCACTTGAAGACCAAACACCATGTGGAAGCTGCCAAGGCTTGGGACTTGGACCCTCTGAAGCAACTGCTTGAGATGTACCTTGGCCCCTTTTAGACACAGGTGGAACTGAAGCAACTGGGGTGTAGGGCACCATGTCCCAAAACTGCAAAGAGCAGGAGGGACCCTGGGGTCAGCCCATGAAACTATTTTTCCCTATTAGGCATCTTGGCCTGTGTTTTGAAGGTTGACGTGAATGTCTCTGACATGCCCAGAAGACATTTTCCCCATTGTCTCGGTGAATAACATTCAGCTCCTCATTACTTATGCAAATTTCTGCAGCCGTCTTGAATTTTTCCTGAGAAAATAGGTATTTTTTTCTTACCTCCTGACCTGATGATTAGGCTGCAAATTTTTCAAACTCTTATTCTCTGCTTCCTCTTGACTGCTTTGCCACTTAGAAATTTCTTCCACCAGATATCCTAAATCATATCCCTCAAGTTCAAAGTTCCACAGATCTCTAGGGCAGGGGCAAAATGCTGCCAGTCTCTGCTGAAATATAACAAGAGTCACGTTTATTCCTGTTTCCAGCAAGTTCCTTATCTCCATCTCAGACTACCTCAGCCTGAATTTCTTTGTCCATATCACTTTCAGCGTTTTGGTCAAAACCATTTAACAAGTCTCTACAAAGTTCTAAACTTTCTCACACTTTTCTGTCTTCTTCTAAGCCCTCCAAACTCTCTCTGTTACCTAGTTCCAAAATTGCTTCTACATTTTTGGGTATCTTTACGATAGCACCCCATTCCTGGTACAAATTTACTGTATTAGTCCATTCTCACACTGCTATATGAACTATCTAATACTGGGTAATTTATTTAAAAAAGAAAAAAAGAGCTTTAATTGACTCACAGTTCAGCATGGCTGGGGAGGCCTCAGGAAACATACAATCAGGGTAGAGGGCACCTCTTCAGAGGGAGAGAGAATTAGTGCAAACATGGGAAATGCCAGACACTTATAAAACCATCAGATTTCATGAGACTCACTCATTGTCACTAGAACAGCATGGGGAACCGCCCCGATAATCTACCTAACACAAAGTTTCTTTCCCATTATATGGTGATTACAATTCAGATTTCAATTCAAAAAGAAATTTGGTGCAAATATTTTGGCTCTGCAAGCTTGTGTGTTTAGAGAAATAGTATAACTACTGATCTATGTAATCAAGGTACCTATGGAACTCTCATACTTAGTCTATGAGTTAGGTTGAAAATTAACTGTTAATTTCTGGAGCTCTCTGCCCTCTCCAGGACAACCTCATTAGCTCTCTGCAAAAAATTTGATAAATTGTTAACTTGGACCTCAGCTTTTGATAAAATCTCAGACAATTTTCTTTAATATTATAATATGTCTGAATTTTATCAGGTGGCTTGCCTAAAATATGATACAAAGGTCTAAAGTAGCATTAGTTAATTAAAAATATCTGATAGCAATTCACAGATTTTTCTGTCTTCAGCCATTTCTTTAACTTTGTGGAGGCAATTTTAAATATTGCTCTGAGTTGGGCAGTCAAATCAGAGCTTAGGATAGATGACACTTTTCATGATACTTCTGTGTTTTCTAACCTAGTCAGGTATAACTCCAGATGGAAAAAGAATGACCTAGTCACCATCTGCTGCCAGAGCCTTGTCATTCATTTTCTCTGTGGTGGAGTGGTCTATGCTCTTTTATGGATTTGTCTACATGACAGCAAACTAACACTTTGAAAATTAATTAACAAGAACATATGGAAGTGGGTGTCAGTTTCATAACATACAAAATGGTTCAATTTTATAAAATCCTTCATCCAAGTATTTCTTTTCAAGCAGACAGTCTTCTAAAATCATTTGGAAACTTGAAGGAGGGTATACCTTAGTTATTCTGACTTACTATGATAGAGGATAATACATCTACATGAAATTATTCTCTATCTTAAAAATTATATAGGAAATCATAAGACAAAATATTTCACCTTGAATTACTCAGTTTTACTTTAATACATCAACTTTGAATTTTTACACTAATACTTGTTTCATGGCACACGGTATTGATTAAACATTGGCTTTGTTTCTTTTCAATTAAGCAAAACTGTTAGACTTAATAAAGTGAAATAATTTATATTAGTAAAATAACCATGAGATATTTTTACAGTAACATGATTCTAAATACATTCATGCATTGCTTAACAATGGGGATACATACTGAGAAATGTATGGTGATGTGATTTCATCATATGTGAGCATTACTTAGTGTATGTACACGAATCTAAATAGTATAGCTTACCGCACATAAAGGCTATATAGTATAGCCTATGCGCTTAGGCTACATATCTGTACAGGATGTTACTGTATAGCCTATGCTATTAGGCTACAAATCTGTACAGCATGCTACTGTACCAACTGCGTAGGCAATTGTAACACAATGGCAATTGTGTATCTAAGCACACCTAAACCACAAAAATGTCACTAGGCAATAGGAATATTTCACCTCCATTATAATCTTATGGGACACTGTGTTTCTGTGGTGTGGCCCATCAACTGAAATGTAAATATGAGGCACAATATGTAACATATTTGATAATATTTTTATATTGGCTGGATATTTATTACTGAAATTGGTAAATTCACAAAAGAAAATATTGATTAAAGTTATGAAATTATTCTACCTATATTACAATTTGATCTAAAGTCACACACCAACATTCCTTTAAGCATATTCGTGGGAACTTTAACATTCTACCTTTGCATGAGTCTAAGCTGTCCCTAAGATGATCTATTACTAGTTTTATGGCAAGAATTACATTAACACAAAGTCATTTTCAGAGAGATTTTAATATATTTGCAACTCAAATATTATGTTTTAAATGAGAGATTCATAGAATACTTATTTTTAAAATATATTTACTATCTTCCTTTCAAATATCTTTGTGTAGTAATGCAAAATATATTCTTTTAATGTGTTTTTATTTGAAGAAAATAGATTTGTGACTGTTTTATAATAGAAATAACATATTTTAACAGTGACATCAGAAAATGTGTTGTTCTCTTCACCAAATTGTAAAATCATTGTTTTCTTATTTATTTATTTATTTATTTTTTATTGCATTTTAGGTTTGGGGGTACATGTGAAGAACATGCAAGATTGTTGCATAGGTACACACATGGCAGTGTGATTTGCTGCCTTCCTCCTCATCACCTCTATCTGGCATTTATCCCATGCTATTTCTCCCCAACTCCCTACCCCACCCCTGCTGTCCCTTCCCTAGTCCCCCACAACAGACCCCAGTGTGTGATGCTCCCCTCCCTGTGTCCACGTGTTTTCATTGTTCAACACCTGCCTATGGGTGAGAACATGCAGTGTTTGATTTTCTGTTCTTGTGTCAGTTGCTGAGAATGATGGTGTTCAGGTTCATCCATGTCCCTACAAAGGACATGAACTCATCGTTTTTTATGGCTGCATAGTATTCCATGGTGTATATGTGCCACATTTTCCCTGTCCAGTCTATCATCAATGGGCATTTGTATTTTCTCACAAATAAATATAAAACATAAATAGAAACATTTAAAAAATACTGTTTTATGGAGCCTGATTATTTTATAGCTATCAGAATCTATGTAAAAGATATGCATACAAACAAATCTGTGACATGTGCAACATGTGCAAAATAACCAATTTTTGATGGATGTTGTTCGCATATTCCTTTTAGACAATAATGTATTTTCCCAACCCTAACTGATATTATCACATATATATTTTGCTTCCCTCTTTCTTGAAATAGTCAATGCTTAAAACTGTGCTTGTTTTAGATTCCTTTCATGTCTTTATATGGTTTATGCATCTCAAAACATTAACTACATTTTTGTTAGAGTAACAGCATCCACAGTGTTTATGAATGCTATTTCAAATTTTCTTCATTTCATGACTGTTAGTCAGCTTGTGATGCTGTAACAAAATACAATAGACAAAGTGGCTTAAAAAACAGAAATTTATTTTCTCACAGTTCTGGAAGCTCAAGGTGCCAGCACAGTATATTCCTAATGAGGGCACTTTGCCTGTCTTGCAGAGGGCCATCTTCTCACTGGGTTTTCATATGGCCTATCTTCAGTGTGTGTGTGTTCTTGAGAGAAAGAAAAACAGAGCGAATGCTCTCTGGTGTTCTTAGAAAGACACTAATTCTATAGCATCAGAGCCCTGTCCTTATTTCACTTTAGTTGATTCTTATTCCAAATAGAGCTACACTGAGAGTTAGAGCTTTAACATTTGAATTTTGAGGGAACACATACATTCAGTCTATACTATTGTGGAAAATTTTCAGTTATAACATTTTTTCTTATCTTTTTTTTAACACTTGTCACTAGAGCTATTGTTGTGTAAAAGTTGTGTCTCTTGTGAAAGAAGAAATATTTCCACAGTCAGTGAATTTAAATATCATGTTTGAAGAGAATCCCAAACATGTAGACTATGTTTTATGTATTAGAATTGGTTTTGTGATTTCTTCGATTCCACCTGAAATTTGATAACTACAAAAGCAAATACAAAACATCAGGAAAGACATTCTGTGTAGGAAATAGCTACTACCTCATTGCCAGAAGTTACCAAAACTGTGATTAATTTCAAATTATTTAACCTGAGCATTTTTGTTGAGTATGTTATGTTGTATGTATAAAAATAATATTACTTCACATAAACTGTACCCCTATTTTTCATTTTATAAAAAAGGAATATAACTATAACTTACTGGCTGAAATATAACAAATTGGAACTCATTTCACATATCCTAAAGAAAATCTCCAAAAACAGTTTGATTCTTGGCTAAGTCACACAGGGAGCCTTTGTCATAAGACTAGTGCCATAAACATTTCCTGTGAGAAAGATGGGTATATGTAACAGTATGCAGTATGGAACTACAGGTTTTAATGTTAAGAGCATATATTATTGAAAACATTTTCCAAGAAGAGAATTTTTAAAAGATGATGGGACAATGCTATTGCAGGGGAAAGCCACTTGAAATTCTAAAGCTGTGGTAACAAACCCTGGAGGAATCCTTTCGTCCTAGAGCAAGCATATCCACAGAGTTAGAGCACTTATAATTTAAGTAGGCAGTCAGATAATACATATGTCATTCTACATTTGAGATGCATGCAGCTACTTCTTTTCCAGTCTCGTCTCAAACCTAAAGCCTTCCTATTTATGCCTGAAGCTTACAGTATCCCATCTGAAATCTCATAAAACCACCCTAATGAAGGACCAAAACACCCAAAAGAATATACACATCGTCAGAGTAGAGATAGTTATAAAATCATTGTATTTTTGTTGCTGTTACCTGATTTATTTCAACAGTTTTTTTTTTCTGGCAGCAGGTATTTTAAAAGGAAATTACAAAAAAATATACCAGTTTTTACTATATAGACCTTGGGAAATTTAATTGTCTGTTTCACTCTCTCCACTTGTATCTCCTCCAAAAGTTTTGATTAACCAAATATTTCTGCTGTATACTTTAAACTCATTTTTTAAAAAATTAATTTTATTGTTTAGAATAATTTAAATTAACAGACAATTGACCATACAGTACAGAGTGTTTCTATCTATCCCACACTCAGTTTCTCCTATTATTAACGTCTTATATTAGTATGGTATATTTGTTTCAATTATTGAAACGATACTGATATATTATTATTAACTAAACTCTCCTCTTTATTCAGACTTTCTGATGTTTTAACTTAATACCCTTATTCTGTTCCAGGACCTCATCCAGAATACTACCTTATATTTATTAATTATATCTCAGGTTAACAACTATTGCCTGTGACAATAGTTACCTTAGACTTACCCTGTTTTTGAAAATATTGACAATATTTAAGAGTACTGGCCAGGTTTTTTGGAGGATAATGGCATATTAGAATTTGTCTGATTTTCTTTTTAATTTTAGACTGGAGTTATGTGTCTTTAGGAGAAGAAATAAACAGATCACATCACATTTACACCCTATCATATCCAAGGTTAATACTAACAACATAATTTTTACTATTGATGTTGACCTGGCCCACCAGGCTGAAGTGGCATTTAACACATTTCTCTACTGTGAAATTACTCTAGAGTACAGTTACTCCACATTTGCCACCGAAAAGTTAATTTTCCCCTATGTGAGCTCTACGCATTGGGATGAAGTCATTATGTGTAGCCCATGTGTAAGAAATGGAAATTTATGCTCTACCTCCTTAAAGGTGGGATATCTGCATAAATTATTCATAACCCTTCTTCATGGGAGAGTTGCCTCTTCTCCTTGATGTACTTATTTATTCAATCATTTATTTATATCAGTATAGACTCATGGATATTCATTGTATGATTTACAGTATAAACCAATACTAATTTATTTATTTAGTTGCTCAAACTGTTCCAGCCTTGGCCATTTAGAAATCTTCCAGTTGTGTGTTTTATGACTCTCTGACATAACCCCATCAGTGTAGAATAATTATCAGTCAATGATATAAAGAAATTATTAAATAAAAAATAAGTAGGGGGTAAGAGACAAAAGAAGAATCTCCCAAAGAGATTAGAAGAATTTGAAATAATGGTTAGAAGAATTCCAAGTAATTTATGTAGAACCTCTACCCTCAAGGAAATGGAGCAAAAATTTCCAATTCTTAAATATAAACTGTATGTAATAACTACCTTCCAAAGAGTACACTTTAGAAAGGTTCTGGGTAGGGGGAGAATAAATATACATGAGAAAACCTGAAAAACACTACTTATCCAGATGATTTAGGCCAACATCAGTAGTAATTAGGCATGTTGATAGTATGTAACCTTGATATTATTTGTTGAGAACTACACTTTATCTCTGAAATCATCCTCTCCCAAAAATCTGTAAACTTCATGTAGAGACATGAGAAAAACCTCAGACAAATTTTCATAGAGGAACATTCTACAAAATAATACTTAATCAGTGGTCCTCAAACTGTCAAGATCATCAAAACAAGGGAAGATTGAGAAACTATCACAGCCTAGAGTTGATAGATGAAGCAGATATGGTGATTACATGTAATACAGTATGGTACACTGCATGAGATCTTGGAATATAAAAAGTATAATAAATAAAAACTAAGTATGATTTTAACTAATAATAATATAGCAATATTATTTCATTAATTGTAACAAAGAGCTTTCTTAATGTAAGATATTAATAATAGAGAAAAATCAGGCAGGATATATGGGAACTTCATTCATCACATTTTTCTTTTCTATAAATCTAAAGTGTTCTAAAAATAAAGCTGTTGGAAAAATAATAAAATGTTATCCGATCATAGTAGAATATAGAAACAAGCAACAAAAAGATATCTGAAAATTTCCCAAATATTTAAATATTAAACAGCAAATTTCTTAAATATCCTATGAATAAAAGAGAAAAATCCTAGGGAACATTAAACTATATGATAAATTGCAAAAAATTCAAACTCAGTATTTTTAAAATTGTAGAAAACAGCGAAAGCCTTCCACAGAGAATTTATAGCATCCAATGTTTATATTACAGAGAAAAATTGTGTCATATCAATGATCTAATCTTTCAGTGTAATATTTTTAAAGAGCAAAATAAATGCCAAAGAAGCAGAATGAAAGAACTATTAAGCACTATAGTAAGAATCCATAAAATTCAAGACAGAAAAATAATAGTGTAAAACAATAAAACTGAAAGCCAGGTTTCTGAAAGGATCAATAGTGTTCATAAACATACTGAAGCTGAACAGGAAAAAATAGCAGATACAAATTATCAAAGTCAACAATCAAAAAGCGAGGTGCTGTGTTTTTTCTTTTGTTTTGTTTTTAAAGTCTATTTTGAACAGCTATTTAAGTGAAGGTACCAACCACTTTCTTTTGGGCTCCCATTCTCTGTGGCCACTGTCTACCTACTCTAATCGCCCTGGAGCCACGTGATTAGCCATGTTAATTCCCATGTATTTGTATCGTATTGTTACTATTTTCTAGCTTTATTCTACTATAGACTGAGAAGAGCCTTGATACAATTTTAATTTTTAAAAACTTGTAAGACTTGTGTGTGTCCTAACACATGGTCAATATTGGAGAAGGTTTCATGTGCTGATGAAAAGAATGTATATTCTGTAGTTGTTGGGTAAATGTTCTCTATATGTCTGTTAAGTCCATTTGGTCTAAAGTCCAATTTAAATCCAATGTTTCTTTGTTGGTTTTCTGTGTCAATGATCTATTTAGTGCTTTGAATGGGGAATTCCTCCACTATTATAGTATTGCTGTCAATCTTTTCATTTAGGTCCAATAATATTTGTTTTGGAAATGTGGGTGCTCTGCTGTTGGCTGCATATATATTTACAATTGTTAATCTCTTGCTGAGTTGATATTTTTAACATTATATATGACCACCTTTTTTGACTATTTTTGATTTAAAATGAGTTTTATCTAAGTATAGCTACTCTTGCTCACTTATGGTTCCCATTTACATGGAATATCTTTTTCCACTATGTTACTTTCAGTCTATATGTGTCTTTACAGCTAAGGTGAGTTTTTCTGTACACAACATAGAGTTGAATCATGTTTCATAATCCATTATGCCAATCTGTATTTTTTAAGTGGAACATTTAATTCATTCACATTCAAGGTTAATATTGATATGCGAGGTTTTGTTTCTGTCATTTTCTTGTTTTCAAGTTGTTCTATAAATTATTTCTTTTTTTCCTTTTCTGTGTCTGTCTTTGTAATTCAATGAAATTTTGTGCTGGCATTTGATTTCTTATTTTTACTCCTTTGTGAATATTTGATACAAACTGTGTCTTTATATATATCCATGTGTTTACATTATGGTGATTATCAACCTTTCATTTTCATGTTTCCATGCTTAGTACCCCATGAGCATTTCCTGTAGGACCAAGCCAGTAGTAACAAATTTCCTCAGTGTTTGCTTGTCTAGGAAGGATTTTATTTATCTTTCATTTATGAAGTTTATACAAAATTTTTGATCGATAGTTATTTTTGTTCAGCACTTTGAAAATTTCATCTAATTTTCTTTTGTCCTGTGAGGTTTCTGCTGAGAAGCCTGCAATTCATTTCATGGGGTTTCCTTCATAGGTGACTAGGTATTTTTCTCTTGTTACTTTTAAAACTTATTCCTGCAGTTTAACATTAGGCATCCTGAATATAAGACATTTCTGTAACAGAATGTTTGCAATGTTTTTACCTAGGGATCACTGGGACTTATATATCTGAATATCTAATCCTCTTGATGAACTCATGAAATTTTCATAAATTATTTTTTAAAGTATGTATTCTAAACTTACTAATTTATCTTCTCCCTCAAGAATAGCAACAATTCATGTTTGGTCACTTTTTGTAGTCCCAGATATCTTTAAACTTTTGTTTACTCTTTCTTATTCTGTTTTCCTTATTTTTGTCTGACTGACTTATTTCAAAAGATCTGCCTTCAATTTCTGAGATTATTTTTTCTGTCTTGTCTACTTGTTCTAGTCCATTCTTGAAGCTTTAAAATTTATTTCGTATTTCCTTCAATAATTTTTTATTGCTAGGTTTCTACTTTTGTTTTTTTAAGATGCCTATTTTCTTGGTAAATTTCTCATTTATAAGCTTAGATTAATTTTCTGATTTCTTTGTATTGGTTTTGAGATTTTTACTTGCGGCATCTTCTTTTTTTTTATATTTATACAGAGTTTTGCTCTGTCACTCAGGCTGAAGTGCAGTGCCATAATCTCAGCTCACTACAACTCCTGCCTCAGGTTCAAGCAATTCTCCTGCCTCAGCCTACCTGAGTAGAGTAGCTAGAATTACAGGCATGTGCCAACACACCAGGCTAATTTTTGTATTTTTACTACAGACAAGGTTTCACCACATTGGCCAGGCTGGTCTCAAACTCCTGACCTCAGGTGATCCACCCACCTAAGCCTCCTAAAGTGCTGAGATTACAAGTGTGAGCCATCATGCACAGTCATATTGAGCTTCTTTATAATCAGTGTTTTGATGTCTTTCTCTGGCATTTTGAGGAATTCTTTTACATTAGGATCTGTTGCTTAACAATTGTTTTGTAACAATTGGTTGTGTCACATTTCCTTGCTTTTTCTTGCTTCCTTGGTCTTACATTGATTTCTGCAGGTGTGTCAGTCCAAACTCAGGCCTAGGGTGGGACATAGCCCAATGTTAGACTCTCCAAATGAAGCATTGGACCCAGGACCAGAAAGGGCAGGGTACCTGCAAGGCAAGAAGGATAGGTATAAAGTTTTGGAGAGTACAGACTGCTCATGAAAAGACACTCTTAAGAAAATGAAAATACATACCCAAAGACTGAGTGAAATTATTTGCAAAATACCTATCTGATAAAGAAATTGTATCCATAATACACAAAAAACCCTCAAAACACAAATATAAGCAAATCAATAAAATAATAGGTGAAAGTTTGAACAGGCATTTCACAAAAGATCGTCTATGGATGACAATTAAATACATTAACAGATGTTCAACATAATTATTTGCTGGGAAAATAAAAATTAGAATCCCCCCAAAAGCTACTTCAAACCTATTAAGATGAAATATATATATATGAATGCATATACACTACTCTTTAATAAACCCAATTGCTAGCTAGTATGCCTGAAACGATTAAAACTTTCAAAAATTACTGGTAGAAATGAAAAATGTCACAGGATTTTTAGAAAACAGTTTCACAGTTTTTATATTCTTAAATATATATTTATCATATATTCCAGCCATCCTAAGAGGTATACAAATTTTGTATATACAAAAAACTTTATGCACGTTCCAATAACATTGTTATTTCAATTTCATCAAACAGAAAACAAATTTCTTTCAATTTGTGAATAAGTAAACAAACTGTGGGCTATAATAGAATACAACTTAGCAATGAAAAGGAACAAATTTGATTCAAACAACATGCATAAATCTCAAATGTAGTAAACTAAGTAAATCTCACAAAGTTATTCAGTATATAATTATATTTCTATGACATACTGGAAGAGGAAAAATTACAGGAAAATATAGGTTGTTGGTTACCACTGCTGGGGCATGAGCAGAGAGTTTTGATTATAGTCAGCATGTGAGACTCTTTGGAATGATAAAAGTAATCTTCATCATACCCAAAATGATGGGAATAACAACATGTGTTGTTAAAATTTTAAGAAATATGCACTTAAAAGACTGAATTGTATGGTATGTTTTTTTTAAAAAATTTTATTCCATGGAAATGATGAACATTATAATAAATAGTGAGTTTAAAACTGCTTCAAAGTATATTTTGCTGAAAGCAATATATTTCTTGTGATATAGTGGAAAGATTTGCAGTGTTAGAGACCTTTAGCTTACATTCGTAGTAACTAGAAATGCTGGCTGTTACACTATTAACTAATGACCCAGATATTGGATGTCTGACCCAGATCCTTTAATAAGCACTGACAATAAGAATAGATAAGTGACCTTTTCAATGCTGGAGTCACTGTCAATATACAAAGAGTGAAAACATGACAAAATATATATTTATAAATGTCTGATTAAATGCATGCTCATTTCATGAAACTTAACTTCTTATTTATTCATGTGTGATAATCCAATTGTAATCTAATGCAAAATATTTATTTTTGCTGAGATTTTAAGTTAATAGCAAGTATAAATTTAAAAAGGATATATTATCATTTTATCTTTGTTGTCTTATATTAGCTCTATTTACATTGTAAAAATTAATATATATGTAGTTTACATAATTTCTCCCTATGTGCACAGTATACATTTTTATTCCCAAAGCCAACCTCACACCTTTTGCCAACAAATCAATGTTAAAAAAAAACACTTCAAATTTATAAATTATTATGGTTAATGTCTTTGTTTTACTCCAATATCAGGATTCCAGTTATAAATTAAATTACTTGGCTGGAAGTTATTTTAATACCTGTATTTCCTCATAAAACTGACACTATTATATAGTATTAGAGAGGGTATGAGTGCCAGAAGAAATAAATTTAATTTAAATAGACTATTACTAATACTGATAAAATATAAAAGAAAATCTACCTGAAACAACACAGCTTCAACTCTGAAATTATTGCAATATCTTTATAAAAAGATATTTTGAGATTAAACTATTATAATTTTTTTCTGTACTAATCTTTCAAGGTTAAAACCTTCTTTAAAATTCATGATGGCAAAATTAGAAATTATTTTGAAAGGAACTGTCATTTTTAGGTAAAATAATAATTTATTTGAATTTAATAAAGTTGCTTACAATGCTCCAGATGTTATTAGGAATGCCATTTAAATAATTCAGATAAATAAATTGCTAAGCTTACAATATTTGAAAATTAACTTTGTAATTACTGTGTGTCACAAAATACAGTGCTAATAGGCATTTTCCAACTGAATGAAGCACAATTTAAGAAACACTAGGGATAGGAGAATATCAGTAGATTTGTATCTTATATATACAACAGATGTACATTATATAATATGTAATTATAAAATAGATATAAAATAGTATAACATTATATATTAGTGGATAGAGATATAATAAATATATGTACAAATGTGTGTGTGTGTGTGTGTGTGTGTGTGTATATATATATATAATTTGTCATCCCTAAACTTATAAGAATGCAGCAAAAAATAAATATCCCAAACTTTTGTGAAAAGGTCATACAATTGTTTTAACTATCTGATTGGCTGTTCAACTGAAATATCTACATTAACTTAAGGAAGTTTTTAGAATAATGTGTGCTTTGTATAATAACAACAAAATAGCTTAATTTCCCTTTTGAAATGTATTTTATTTTCAGTTGAATTGTGACATTAAAATATCTCTAAACACATTTTTACATTGATTAGTTTATTATTTATTTATTAAGCCAATAATACAAAAAACAACTTTAAATTGACAAGATGTTGCTTATTACTGGAATACACTTAAAGCAACAAAATATAATTTTAAAAATGTCCCTTTCATGTTTTGATTTTAATACATTTTTATATTTTACTAAATGGTTTTCCCATATCACCATGAAATGATAGCTATTTTCCGAATATCCTGAGCTGTTTTTTCATTTGTAATCCTTATTTCTAACTTTATAACCTTACATAATAAATTGAGACCTCTGGTACTATAAAAATAATATAGATTTCAATACATAGTAAAGAAAAGCAATTTAAATTGAGCTATTGAAGCAAAATAAACATGATATATCATCATTTTGGAGAATTCTAACTTATTTTTTAATTTAATTGAAATGCTTTGAAAAAAACCTGTAAAGAAAGAATTCACCATTACATAGTCTTATTATCCATTACTCCCAATCAACAAGTCGGATTTTATATTTTAGCAATGGTTAGTAACACAGATAATACTTTTAAAACAACCTTTAATTGAAGATTTTGATATGAGCTTTGTGGGTGCTTTTAGTGATCCTGAAAATATGTAGCAAGGTGTCACAATAATTCAGTTAAGATCACTGATATACATTTATCATAAGAATATTTCACTTCATGTTATCATACGGTCCCAACTCATATCAGAAAAATCCAAGTGCACCAACATCCTCCACTAAATGCTCTGGTCATTTCTGGAACAGAGTGGCATCCCTGTCTAAATCAAGAAGATTACCAAATGAATCAAATTTTCACTCCTCAGGCCTTTTCCCTTACTCCCTGAAATTTACAGACTTAAACTTCCTTAACTGGTATAATAATGTTTAAGGTGTGTGGTTCAAAACTGAGAAGGAATAGGATTTAGAATAGAGACATAATATAATTTTTCACTAGTAAAAAGTCCTATTTCTTGTTGAAAAGGAATGCTAATACATCATTTTATTCTGAAGTCCACAGGATGCTAAAAAAGAAAAATGCATTCAATCTAAGACTGTATTTTAAAAAGGGAGTTTAGGGAGAGATAGGTGATGCTTTTTATTTCATGTTTGTGATCATACGTACGTTCCCGGTGTATGTTCTTCCTTCATTTTGTACAAGAAAATTCATTTATCACTGAATCAGGATGCCTTCCACCAGGCAATAATTACATTTAGGGTTGATGTCTTTAGCAAACAGTTACACAATCAATAAAACAAACTATAGAATTAATTAAACATTTTTCTCCTTTCTAAATTCCGTCTATTTTTTTAATAAGGCCTAACAGATGCAAAGTTGCAAAGAAATGTTCTTCAAATAGAAATATGCAAAATTCTGAGACTGAAACAGGAATTCATCCATCTAGAGAAACTCTTTTAATATTTAGGGTTTAAACTGAGTTGTTTGAGGTGGATCCCTTCAGAGCTTCCATTAGTTGTATCAGGAATCAACTTCCACAAAGTCAGAAAGCATGGGTTAAGAAATAGGATTTACCGGGACATAAGAAAATTCAGGTGGGCAAAATGAGCAAGGCAAAGTATCATATAGTTCCTCATTCTCCACATCTTCCAATGGAGTGTTGTGCCAAGGTGAAGGGCCCTGCTGCAGTGGACCATGGTTTGGCTCCATTGGAGGGAGCTGACCTTGCTCCCTGTGTCTCCCTTCTTAGAGTGAGAAAAAATGGCCTATGTGTCTGCTTGTTGCCATTCTTGTTGTTATTCTGGAGTGTCTTCTATTTACAGGAATTGCTTTGGAACTTTGGCTCCAATGCATCTAAGGAATTAGGACCTACCTGTGGTGCCTGTGGAATGTCACAGTCCAATTTTAGGACCCCCTACTTGCTGGTGGTGGTGAGCCACAGGTGGAAAAATGTAGTATTATCCAGACTATTTCAGGGCATTCTTAGACAATTCTGCTCCTAGCATAATTAATATTTTTTTCTTATATGACTATCTAATTCAAGGGACATATACCAAATTGGAACTCCCAGAGCCTTTTTCTATGATTGCTTACATTTTAGTTAAAAAAAAATGATGATTCATGAGTTTTACTCACACTGCAACTCAAAGGGGAAAATAAATTAGGAATTTTATTATTTTTAATGCATGTGATCTGCCTGTTCAGCCATCTACTACTGTGATTTGTGAGGGTAAAACAAGAACAAATCCAGTCCTAATCTGAGCTTAAATGTTATTTTGATAAAATAATTCATTCTGTTTAGGTTTAAATAAGTTTATTTGAGATATGTAACAGTTTTCAAGTATTTCCTCTCCTCTGATATGTCATCTGGATATATGGGAAAGGGACTTATATGAGCTCTTGACTTTTGAGGGAAGAGTAGAATGAGTGAGTTCTCACAAGATTTGATTGTTTGAAAGTGTGTAGCACTCCTCCTGTTGCTCGCCCTCTCTCTTCTGCCACCAGGTGAAGATGTGCTTGCTTCCCCTTCTCCTTCCACCATGATTGTAAGTTTCCCGAGACATCCTCCATCATGCCTCCCATGGAACTTTAAGTTGATTAAAACCTCTTTTCTTATCAATTACCTAGTTTCAGGTAGTTCTTTATAGCAATGGGAAAACTAATACAGAAGTAAATTCCAATGGTGAGTTATTTTTTCCTCGGCAGACTAGCTCAACTCAAATATATTTTGTACATTAGCCCAGTAAGATAACTCAAAAAATTCAATCTAGTAAAATAATATTTTAAGTATAGAAGAAATTAATACCTAAATACATCAACTTTCTCAAAGAAGTAAGAGAAAGTACTATAACCCACATCATCTTCTCTGGCCTTAATATACTTTCCTGACTCTCAAAAAGCTATAGGGTCTTGTATAATATATAGAATTCTATCATTTTTAGAGCCACATTGTTATCATCAGTGAACTATGATGGTCAACTTTTAGAAAATATTCCTATATAAAATTTTAGCTAAATATGTGCACCAAAGGAGGAGCATAGTTAAAGAATGCTATACAATGTCTGTGTATAGAATTCTGAAATCCATATTTCACAAAACAGCAACCAAAAATCCTATTTAACACCAAATAATCAAGACAATACAAATATAAACAGAAAATGCATGAGAGTAAACCCATTTTCCCTCGTTGGGAAATCAAAACTCTAGAGCTGTGGTGCAAAGGGCTTGAAATTTTTTCACCATGTTAATAAAGTAGATATGAAAAGTATGTGGTAATCTGTAAAATAGTAGGTACACAAACGGCAGCATTAGAGCAAAGTAATAACATTCCAAAAAGATGATGTAATTTATCAAGAGTACATATTTTCTTAGACTATCTTTGAAATATAACAATCCATTTAACTGTCTATATTTGAGGAATGGACTATCAAATATTTTTAAATCTGATGAAATAAAAAGTAACACATGTAAGTATAGTATTAGTGATAATCTACATTTTCCCTAGACTTATTTTTGTTGTTCAATATATTCATAAATCTCTTTTTACAACTAAGACCCATTTAAATCCTAATTGTCTCATTTGAGCTCAGCATGGTTACCATTTAAAAGCTTTTTTAAAGGTGTCCATACTGCTCTGGAGCGTAATAAGCTGTTTGCAATCTTGCGATAACATGATGAGACCTTCACTTGAGCCTAGAATGATTGCATCTTAGCCCAGTATGAATGCTGGATTGATATTTTGTATTTCATGCTCTGGAAAAAAGAAACAATAAATTAAAATAGCAATTGAAACCCAATATATCATTTCAGATTTCAAACCACAGGTGTTCTATGTGCCGTAACTGTAAAGTGCTAATGAAAGTTTATTTCATGTGGATAAAAAGTGATGTAATTAGAATATGTCTTTCATTAGGAAATTATAATCATTTATGATTGCATAAAATCAAAATGTTTATTTGCTTTTATCTTTTGCAATTTACTGGTGACTCAAGTACAGTTGAAATGTTAACCATAGTTTCAGGGTATTTTTAATTAACTTCTTTCATGAAATTTCAAAAGAAATACATTATTTAAGCTAATATGTAGTCAACTTTGTGATAATATGTAAAATAAAGCAAGTATTTTGCGTTAACAAAAATCACTAGAGTTACATATTGGTGTCATATTACATATTGGTGTCATATATATTTTAATTCATTTTAATTTTACACTAGAATATGTTTTTCAAGTCAATAAATCTTTTAAAATATATTTCTCTTTAATTAGAGATAGAAAACTTTGTTTTCTGTACAATTACTATTCAAATATTGGAAAAGTTGGGAAATCTGAAGAAAGAGTATTTCATTTCCACTTGATTGACACATCTCTCTAATTTTATAGATGGCTTTTGTGTGTTGCATAAATACTTTTTCAGAATAACAATATCTAAAGGAACTGAATGGCATTAATTTAAGACTATGTAAAGAAGTCATACTAAAGAAAATCCAGAGTTCATGAAGCTTTGAGATCATTAAAATTATATGTAAATTGGAGATCTATTAGGCATCTTTATCTTCATATACACCTTATTTATAACATGACTCAGTATATGACTAAGAACATAAAACTCATCTGAGAAGACTCATTAAACCTAAAGGACTGTTTTGGGAGAACATAATCTGTCAAGTTTGATACAAGCATAAAATATCTAAAAGCACTTTCAAAGTATAAATTGTATGCAGTGAACTTGCAAAAATGTTTTAGTTTATCAAAAGCATTTGATCTTGTTTTAAAATATACGGTTCGCCATATTTACTAAGTTTGGCATCAGCTGTATGTTACCTAACACATCTCTTTTTATCCTTTGTTTTATATGTACATTTTCATAACTTGTAATTCACCTTTCCTCCTTTCTACCTCTTATCTTTCAGGATTTGGTACATACATCCCTTAACTGGTTTTATTTATGAGACATATAAAGTGTTAAAAGGAATTATCAGGGTACTTGTATTATATTACAAATTTAATAGCTGAAGTTCCAAACTGCAAATAATCAACTAGCATTTTATGAAATATATATTAATAGTATGGAAATATATTTTGAAAACAATTTATATTTTAGAATATCTAAAGGGTCAGCATGTTTATTAGAAAGCATATTCTCAGATATTTTATTGAAAAACAGTTTCAGATAAATAGTGGGTAACAGTTTCTCGGGTTTTTTTTGTTGTTGTTATTGTTCAAACTGCTAGTTAATTTAAATGCAATTTTGTAGTGCTTTTGAAAATTATTGTACAAGATCATACATTTTCATTCACAGAATAAATAAAAAAGCCTTATATTATTTTACATTTTTTCTTTTTGATTTCAGAAGTGTTTATCCAGGTCTTTATTCCAAATAGAGATCATTTTAGATAAGTAATGGTCTAATAGTAAAACAAGCATATAACTTTTACTCTTTTGAATATATAATTTATGCTGTAACTTAAAAGACATAGAAAGAGAAGTGTTTAGTTAAAATTCTATCTGTCAAAGTAGATGAGTAGTAAAAAGGAAGCATTTTGCTATGGAATAGATTATTATATTTAAAGGGTGTTTTGCAATCTTCTTTTCATTAAAATTTGTTAACAATATAAAACAAACACACATGCATCCATTCTAAAACAATACTCCCTCTGACAAATCCATCAATATTTTTTAAGCACAAAGAGCTTGTTTACAGATATCACTTGGAGATTTTTAAAACAGAGTGAAATTATACCTCAAATCAGTATTTCAGATACCTTAAAATGATCCTTATTTCAATACCTTCTATGTAGAACTATTGTGATTTTCACATGAGAAGAGTATGATATATGAATAATACATGAAATGAAATATATTGCTAACTAAATTATTTCAGACTCATAAAATGTTATGGCTTTTTTCATAAATTTTTAAAATAATATATTTTTAAAAGGTATGTATGCAATATTTTGGATAGTCATATTTTCCAAGTGACATCACAAATAAAATAAGATCATTTTTAACTACATGCTTCATTATGCAATTTAATTTTAATCCATGGTTGATGTGAGGTTTCTTAGTGTGATGCATACAAGATTAAAACTTATACCATGAACCAGATGTAAAATAGCATTTTCTCTCAATAAATCATAGTTTAAAGTTATATTTTATGTGTTGATTAATGGAATACCAAAATTACTATGCATGCGTTGTGTCTAAAATTATGTTGCTAAAATTTAAATTAATTTAATACCATTTTGTGTTTAAAATAAAATATAATTCATTTATATCAATGAAAATAAATAAAAACTACAGACATTATCAAAGGTAATTTTTTAAGGGATAGAATTATATAAGGTCATATAAAAACATAGCTGAATATATATATTGAGAATTAAATTCCTTCTCTATTTATATTTAGAAGTGTTTATAGGTATTAACAGACCAATTTTTCCATTAAAAAGGGGAAGGCCCCCCCAGTTAGATTTTAACTGCTGATTTTCAAATTGCATTCTTCTCTTTGATATCCCACAATTAATAAAATGAAAGCAAAACATATGAACCATTATCTATATCTTCAGCAAATAATTATCTCAGAAAATATATAAAATGAAGAATATTAATTTTGATTTAGAATAAATCATTGCAAGAAATTATTTTCAGCCTTAGATTATTTTATATAAGTTTTGAAAGTAACAGTTTTATAGAATAGATTTAAATGCAAACTTATCATATATATTTTTACAAATCTACAATGTCTAAATAGTAGTTATAGCTCTGAAGCATATAACAACATATTTTTGAAAATAACTTTATCTAAGGATGTCTTCTTACATTAAATAGTTTTAAATTTTGAAAATTTGGGTAAATGTCAAGTTAAAATTAATCAAATATGAGAAAATTATTACATGGAATCTGCTTACTGGTAATTTAGAAAGAATAAAGTGAGCCGTCAGATTAAAATTGGTGCCTTGCAGATTTTAACTTCTGTGTTTCTGATGTAATCAAACTAAAAAGCATCCTAAATTATTTTATTATTAGTATTAGGCACTTTTAACAGGTCAGATTAATTTACAATTCTGATTACCATATTACTTGATCTCTGCTTACTTAGCCTTTGCTATTGTTGACCATTTTTTTCCAACTTGGAATTCTTAATTTCTTTGCTTTCAATTATAACTTTATTTTCTAGGTGACCTTCCTTTTCAGTTCAGTTTTATGTCTTTTCTTTCAATCAAACCTTAAATGGAATTTTTAAAATATTTTCTTTACTTTTTCTACCTGAGTTACCTTAAAGAATCAAAGTCTTCACAAAGCCCTTAGTCATACGACTCATAAATGAATTTTACTGAGATTAAACACATAAGTTTTTTAAGTATATATGGCACTTGTATGTAAAAGCCCTCAAAATTACTCAGTATAGTCACCCAGATCTTTTTCTCATTTTTTATTATCCATCTTGTTTAATATACAAGTCAATGGATCAGTTACCCAAGTAAGTAATCTACTATAAAATATTAATTATAAAACCATTCCTTTAACGCATATATTCAACCACTTTCTAATCCTCTTGTCTTTTCTTTTACTTCTTTAACCTTCTTCACTTCTCTACTTTTCATTGCTAGCACTTCTGCTTATTTCAGGTCATGAATTACTTCTGTATTTATTTAAAAACAATAACAAAAACAAAATCTTATTCAGGGTACAAATAATATCTATTATACTTTTTAAAATGTATCCTGTGGCCTAGGCAGTTTCCACTTTCTTTACATAAATTATCTTAATTAATCAAGAAGACTGCCCTGATTTAGGATTTAATATCTCCCTTTCACAAGATAAGGAAACTGCAATGTGCAATGATTAGCTAACCTGTGATTTAGGATTTAATATCTCCCTTTCACAAGATAAGGAAACTGCAGTGCACAATGATTAGGTAACCTGTCCATGCTCAGTTAAATAACAAGTGGTAGAATTGAGATGGGAAACTATAGAGCCTTGGATTCTGAACCCTAATTCTTCAAGCTTCTTCTATCTTTTCTCTCACTGAAAAAATCTAGTTTCATTAGTAGTGAGATCTTCCATGATTAAACGGCTATTCTTTCTCAAATACCATCTGATAACATTTTCTGTTTAGGTCTATGTCTCAGGCCCTCCATTTCCTCAAGTGTGTAATTTTTTTTTCTTACTTTATATATTTTTATTTGTCACAGCCAGGGTGAAATTGTGCGTTCTCTCTGATCTATTTTCTGCCTTTTTTACTCCTATTTTCCATGCAGAATCCTGTTTTTTTCTTAATCTGTGAATCTATTGTTGACTCACTAGAGTAAGATTTATCAAGTTTTTCTTTTGCTATCACTGTATCATTGATCTTACAGCAACAGATTTACAGCCTTTACATAAATCTGTGGTACATCTACTACAATATGGCACAGGAATATATATTATTTATCTCTGTATTCTTTTCTTTATTATTATACTTTAAGTTCTGGGACACATGTGCAGAACATGCAGGTTTGTTGCATAAGTATACACTTGCCATGGTAATTTGCTGCACCCATCAACCCATTACCTACATTAGGTATTTCTCCTAATGCTATCCTTCCTCTAGTCCCCCACCCCCTGACAGGCCCCAGTGTGTGATGTTCCCCTCCCAGTGTTCATGTGTTCTCATTGTTCAACTCCCAATTACAAGTGAGAACATGCGGTGTTTGGCTTTCTGTTCCTTTTTTAAGTTTGCTGATAAAAGAGAATTCTCTTTAAATCATTTTATGAGGCCAGCATCATTCTGATTTCAAAACCTGGCAGAGACGCAACAAAAAAAGAAAATTTCAGGCCAATATTCCTAATGAACATCGATGCAGAAATCCTCAATAAAATACTGGCAAACTGAATCCAACAGCACATCAAAAAGCTTATCCAACACAATCAAGTTGGCTTCATCCCTGGGAGGCAAGGCTGGTTCAACATACACAAATCAATAAATGTAATCCATCATATAAACAGAACCAATGAAAAAAACAACATGATTATCTCAATAGATACAGAAAAGGCATTTGATAAAATTTAACACCACTTCATGCTAAAAACTCTCAATAAACTAGGAATTAATGGAATGCATCTCAAAATAATAAGAACTATTTATGACAAACCCACAGCCAATATCCTACTGAATGGCCAAAACCTGGAAGCATTCCCTTTGAAAACCAGCACAAGACAAGGATGCCCTCTCTCACCACTCCTATTCAACATAGTATGGGAAGTTCAGGCCAGGGCAATCAGGCAAGGGAAAGAAAGAAAGTGTATTCAAATAGGAAGAAAAGAAGTCAAATTGTCTCTGTTTGCAGATGACATGATTGTATATTTAGAAAACACCATCGTCTCAGCCCAAAATTTCCTTAAGCAGATAAGCAACTTCAGCAATGTCTCAAGATACAAAATCAATATGCAAAAATCACAAGCATTCCTATACACCAATAAACAGAGAGACAAATCATGAGTGAATTCCCATTCACCATTGCTACAAAATGAATATAATACTTAGGAATACAACTTACAAGGGATGTGAAGGACCTGTTCAAGGAGAAGTACAAACCACTGCTCAAGGAAATAAGAGAGGACACAAACAAATGGAAAAACATTCCATGCTCATGGAAAGGAAGTATTGATATCATAAAAATGGCCATACTGCCCAAAGTAATTTATAGATTCAATGCTATCCCTGTCAAGCCATCATTGTCTTTCTTTACAGAATTGGAAAAATGTACTTTAAATTTCATATGGAATCAAAAGAGAGCCCGTGTAGCCAAGACAATCCTGGAAAAAGAACAAAGCTGTAGGCATCACATTATCTTTTTATTCTTACAGACGATAGACATTGGATTATATATATATATATATATAAATATATATGTATATATTTGTTTTTATTTTAAGTTTCAGAGTACATATGCAGGTTTGTTACATAGGTAAATGTTTTCCACTGTGGTTTGCTGCACTTATCAACAACTCATCACCTAGGTCTTAATCCCAGCATGCATTAGCTATTCTTCCTGATGCTCTCCCAACTCATACTGAAAGGTCCCAGTATGTGTTATTCCCTGCCATGTATCCGCTTGTTCTCATTGTTCAGCTCCCATTTAGAAGTGAGAATATGGGTTGTTTATATTTCTGTTGCTGTATTAGTTTGCTGAGGATAATGGCTTCCAGCATCATCCATGTCCTTGCAAAGGACATGATCTTGTTCTTTTTATGGGCTGCATAGTATTCTGTGGTATATTTGTACCACATTTTCTTTATCCAGTCTATCATTGATAGATATTGTAATGCTATTGTGAATAGAAGAAAGGGTATCTGCTCCTCTTTGTACCTCTGGTAGAATTCAGCTATAAATCCATTTGGTCCTGGGCTTTTTTTTGGTTGGTACACTATTTATTGCTGCCTCAATTTCAGAATGTCTTATTGGTCTATTCAGAGATTCAACTTCTTCCTGATTCAGTCTTGGGATAATGTATGTGTTCAAGAATGTATCCATTCCTTCTAGATTTTTTATAAACATCCTTATGCAAATAAAGTCAACAATATTTTTTAAATGAGCTTCTGATTTCTCAATTATGCCTTCCCTTCTCCCCACCCCGACAATAGAATTGGCACTGTTTTATTATGGGCTTCTTATGATTACTATATTTCTTAGTATTTTAGTCTCAAAATAATCTCAATTTATGTGGGCAACTTTATGCAGATAAAAAGATTGAGAAGCAGTAATCTGAGTGGACCCTCCCATGATACAATAAGAGAAATATCTCATATAGCTTATTCCTTCCTGTGCATTATCATGGTCTACTTTATTGTTTTCACCAGAGGTTAGATATGACTTTATTTATTTTGATTAATAAAATGATTTATTCTCCCTGGTGAATACCAATTTGAGCTGTTCTTCCCTCAGTAGATTTTCCAGGACCTCATCTCCACAGCCAATTACAAAAGCTGACTACAATTTCTTCAAAAATACACATTCTCATTTAAAGCACTATTTGAAGCAATGGGCAATTTTATATGCTAAATATCTCAAGTTTTATGAAATCTTGAACTAGAGATTAAGATCTCATCAAGAAATCAATAAGTACATTATGAATAAATAAAAATAGAAATGAATGTTTTTACATATTAAACAGAGACCCAGCTTTTAATATTGTTATAGCATAAAGTTATTATAATACACTAACGTTTTCAACTTCTATCATATCATGTTAACATAATTAATATTGACTAGCTAGAAACTGTTTTATGTAAGATTATAAACAAATGCCAAAGATAAATAATGAAGCAAAGAGATGTTAATTGTGGATAAACTACTTAGCCATGTCAGCCTGAGTTGCAGCTCTGACCAACTAAGCCAAATTATTTAATTTTTCCAATAATTTTTTAGTGTGAATGTGGATTGTAAACGTTATCAAATGAATTTTGTTTTGTTAATATTTTGGTTACTAATTGCTAAAGAACCAAGTACTCACAAACTTTTTGAATTAAGTAACAGCCATTTAATATATTTCATAGCTTTATGGGTCAGAAAATTGAGCAGAGCTCAGCTAGACAGTTCTATTCCAGGTGGCAAAAGTTAGGTTCACTCAGTGGTATTCATGTAGTATGTGTTTTGGTATGAAGGGTCAAAAACAAACTAAGTTCTATGTCTTGATGGCTAGAAGTGGATGGTTATGACTGGATGGACTCCCCTCCTTTGGTATAGTCTTGGGGCCTCTCCATGTATTTTTCTTTCAAGGATATTGAGGCTTCTTATCAAGTCTCTTGAGGATACAAGAGTGAGGGCTCAGATAGAAACTGCAAGATTCCTATGATCTAGTCCTAGAACATCCTACCTACTACATTTGGTCATGTTTAGTTCCTTTACAGGCCCTGATTCAAAATAAAGGAAGAAATAGACTCCGTTTCTTACGAGAAAATAACATGCATGTTTGGGAAGAGAAAGAATTGACAGCAATCCCTTGAAAACATGTTCCTACAGTTACTTACAACAATAAACTTTTAAGAATTAAAATCCAGGTATTCTAAGATTCCACTAAGATTGTCCTGTAATATTAATTTTTTGTATGTGAAATCATGCACATATTTTACTAGCTTCATGACATATTCATATACATATTATATTCATCAGTTCTCTCAATTTAAAAATACCACCCCAGAACAGGCTATTAAAATCTACTTCTGAAGAATATGCTTAAAATTTGGCCTATGTGGCTGGGCACAGTGGCTCAGACCTATAATCCTAGAACTTTGGGAGGCTGAGGTGGGTGGGCTGCCTGAGCTCAAGAGTTTGATACCAGTCTGGGCAACACAGTGAAACTCTGTCTCTGCTAAATATATATACATATATAAATATATATAAATTACCTGGGTATGGTGGGGAGCATCTGTAATCCCAACTACTTGAGAGGCTGAGGCAGGAGAATCGCTTAAACCTTGGAGCCAGAGGTTGCAGTGAGACAAGGTCTTGCCACTGTACTCCAGCCTGGGCAACAATAGCAAAACTCCATCTCAAAAGAAAAAAAAGAAAGAAAGAAAAGAAGAAGGAAAGAAAAAAAGAAAAAAAAAATTGGCCCATGTTAAAAAATAAATTAAACTGCGTATATAATAAATTTCCACTTGCAGCCAAACTTTAGTCTTTATTATCTGATATACTTCTCCATTTCTTAGGGACACAGATGGCTCAAGTTTCAGGAATAAAAATTTGTGATTTTTTTTTTTATTTTTCACAAACAAATGCAAGCACATTTGGAATTAAGTCTGAAACAGAAGATATGGATTTTTTTTTCTTGCTTTCATCTGCAAAATCCAAAAATACTTTTGGCCACTGAGAATATGTTGAGGATTGGTATAACATGACTGAAGTGGTTTCTTAAAACTCCTCTTTCTCTATGCTTTTTAAAATACATAATTTTCCATATTGTTAGATTTCATTTGCTACTAAGCTCTTTGGTTCTTTGTTCTTCAATATTTTCTCCTATAGATTCTAGAATTTCTTTTGATAGATATTTCAGATAAACATCCTATTTGGAAGACTGCTAAAAAAAATAAAAAAATTATTTTAGGCACATATCACTTTGCATTTAACATAATTTTAATTTTTACTCAATAAAGTAAAACAAAATATTGTTGCACTAATTTGAGTATATTCTTCATCAATAAATTACATATGAGGGAAAATGGGGTGCCATGAACAGTTAGCATTGTAATGCATTGATTTTGAACTCTAGTTTACATCAGAGATAAATTGCTTAATAACTTTGAAAATTTCCTCTAAATACTAGTGTCTTTGTATTGTAAAAATGTTAACATCAACAAGATTATTTTAATACAGTATATTTACTATGATAAATTTCACACGTATCATTACATTCAGCAGAAACTCAACCTGACTAATACACTGTTTCTTTTTGAAAGCAATTTACACAATGATGGATTCAATGTGCAAACATTTTGTATAAAAGTTTTTCATTTATGCTTCTGAGTAAGATTGTCCTTGTCTTACTTTGGTAACAAGTTTATGTACGTCTCATGTAAAAAGACAGGTTTTTTTTTTCTGTTTGTGTTCTCTTAAATATTTGTGAAATATTGAAATTATTCATATATATATATATTAGAAGTTTCTAAAATCCCTTCTTAGTCCTAGATTTTATTTGTGTTTCTGAATTATCAATCCATTTTTAAGGAGTATTTTAATTTTGGGGTTTTATATATCTTCTAGATTTCATCTCAGTAAGACATATTTTAAAGAAAATTATTTATTTTATTTATCTTTTTAAAAGCATTGAATTGAAAAACGGAAAATTACAAAAATAATTTAAGGATTAACAATAACATAAGCAGACAAGTTCCCCATCATCAAATTTATTTAAAGGAGCATTATCAACATTTCAGAAGCTTTTCTCCCTTCCTTATTCACACACTCTTCTCTCCTCAAAAGTAAAGGTTATATTAAATATAGAGATGCATATTGCCTCTCTTTGCTTTTTAATGTTAGCACATGTGAATGTAACCATATAAAATAACAAGTGCTTAATTATTCCTGTTCGGAGACATAATATAAAGTGGAATTGTGTAATTTCTGTGAATTTGATTATATTGGACCCAGTGAGTTTTATTGTGTGATAGGAAGAGTAACACCCCTCCCCCAGTGATTAGTCCACACCCAAATCTTTGGCACCTGTTAACATCACATGCTATGTTACATGGCAAAGGGGACTTTGCAGATATTTTAAGTTCATGCAACTTAAAATGGGGAGATTACCATGGTGATCTGGGTGGTCCCAATGAACTTATACAAACTCTTAAAAAGAATACATTTATACAATAAACAAACATATTTTAAAAGCTCCTCATCACTAGTTATTAGAGAAATGCAAATCAAAACCACATTGAGATACCACCTTGTAGGTTGCAGTGAGCTGAGATCATGCCACTGCACTCCATCCAGACTCTGTCTTAAAAAAAAAGAAAAAAGAAAAAAGGAAGAGATACCACCTCATGCCAGTTAGAATGGCGATCATTAAAAAATCAGGAAACAACAGATAATGGAGAAGATGTGGAGAAATAGGAATGCTTTCACATTGTTGGTGGGAGTGTAAACTGTTCAACTAATGTGGAAGACAGTGTGGCAATTCCTCTAGGATCTAGAAATAGAAATATCATTTGACTCAGCAAACCTATTACTGGGTAAATACCCAAAAGATTATAAATCATTCTATTATAAAGACACATGTACAGATATGTTCATTGCGGCACTGTTTACAATGGTAAAGACTTGGAACCAACCCAAGTACCCATCAATGATAGACTGAATAAAGAAAATGTGGCATATATACACCATGGAATACTATGCAGCCTTTAAAAAGGATGAGTTCATATCCCTGTAAGGTCATGGATGTAGCTGGAAACCATCATCTTCAGAATACTGACACAAGAACAGAAAGCCAAACAATGCATGTTCTCACTCATAAATGGGTGTTGAACAATGAGGACACATGGACACAGGGAGAGGAACATCACACACTGGGGCCTCCTTGGGGGTTAGGGGGCTAGAGGAGGGATAGCAGGGAATGGGGGGATTGGGGAAGGATGGCATTAGGAGAAATACCTAATGTAAATGACAGGGGAAGGATGTAGCAAACCACCATGGCACATGTATACCTGTGTAAGCAACCTGCATGATCTGCACATATACCCCAGAATTTAATGTATAATAATGATAATAATAAAAGCTGAGGACTTTCTCTGACTGGAGCCTGAGAAACGTGGCAGAAGAAGTAAGATTTTAAGGATGGGAAACTTCCCATGAACTGCTGCTGGTTGGAAGAAATAAAGGACTTGTGTGGAAAGCATGAGAAGAAAATAAATTCTGCAGCGACCAGTCAGGAAACTCAGGGGAAGAGTTTTCCTTCTCCCAGAGGAGAAGTCCAGCCCCAGCCCTGTCTTAACTTTTGCTCAGTAAGACCTTAAGCAGATTACCCAATTGAGCCTACTAGACGTCTGGCTTAAATAAATTCTGAGATAATAAATGAGTGTGGCTTTAAGCCACAAGATAGTGATGATTTTTATAAGAACAGAAGATAATTGATTCAATAAACTATTTTTAATTTACCAAGTGTTTAAAGATTTATTTTCTCCCCATTTGCTTGTGCATATCAGAACTTCCTTCTTAGATCATATTCTACCTTCTTTAAGTATATCTCAGAAGTTACCTTCGTGAGATTTTTTTCTTGGAACATTCTCTGAGTCTTTGACCTATTTTTGAATAATAGCATTCTACTTTATACAGCATTTTGAAGGTATTTCTTGTCTTGTGTGATTTGATCATGCTGCTGAATTGTCTGGTGTCAAATGGATACCTCTTTGCAAATCACCTGTCCTTTCTATCTGGCTGCTTTCAAAATGCTTTCTTTTTTTTTGTGGTTTGAAATTTCATGATTATTGATAGAGGTATGCCTTTCTTAGTGGTATAGCAGTAAAGTAATACTCCTATTAAAACAAAACAAAATAAAATAAATAAACAAACAAAATAAACAAAGCCAAACCTGTTTGTAGCATTTTCTGAGTTTTATTATATTTCCACCATGGGCAGTTCAAGCTATCAGTGTTTTAAAGATTAGCTGATGAATTTCTGCATGTTTAACAGAAGATTCCCGTGGGATACTATGAACTGGCTACAGTACAGTATTGCGGAGCCATTTTACTTTCAGGATCTAAAGCTTCATGTCTTTTATCAGTTTGGGAAAATCCTCAATATTGCTTCACATTTGTATCTGTCTTATCTCTTCCTGAAATTTAATTAGATGTACACTAGATGTTCTTACTCTAACCTCCTTATCTCCTATGCTGTATCCTTTTGTGAATCTTTTCCCTTTATGTTACATTCTGAGTCATTTAGATCTTTCTTCCTGCAAAATAAATGTATTTCTAGGTATAATCTGCTCACTAACCAATTAATCTTATTATTCATTTTAGTTTTAAAGATTCAATTTGGCCATTTTTATACATTTTGATGTTTCTATGGTTTATATTTTCCTATATGTTTCCAATTTTCTTTTTATATTCATACATACTTTTAGAATACCTGTTTGCTATGATGTCTGATAATTCTAGTATCTAGATGTCTTGAGTTAGTATTCTGTTGCTTCCTGTTCTATTGACTCCTATGTGACGTTTTTTAGTTTTTGAGTGAGAGCTCATGTTTGCCCAGTCTTAACTTGTGAGAATTTTGAAGGATATGGCTGTGGGTATACTTTTCAATAGAAAATTTTCATTTATTCATTCTATAACTCTTATGGCAAAACCAATATCTTTAAATTGTTTCCTTGGTCTTGGATTTCCTGGATTATACACATCATGAACAATCAGGCATCACACTAATTTGAGGGTAAGGCTTGTACTTGCAAATTCTTAGGGGAAATTGTTTAACTGTACAATTATTTTTAAGGTCTAAGATATACAATTACGTTGTAAGTTTGCATGGCTGTATATATTTTTTTGCCATCATCTTACTTAGGTTGTAGTCAATCAATATTCCTGGCTTTCCATATTGTTTGCTATTACAACATCTCACCTAATGACAGCTAAAATTTTGCTTCCAGTAAACTACTAAAATCCAAGTATCCAAATTACTGGTATCAGTAGAAACATGCAGGACAATCTTCAGGTTAAGTATTTTCTTTGAACTTGTTTTTAGCCCTCTCTTCATTTCTCTACTTGGTTTATTATCTTGCTTTATTATGTTCTCAGTCAAAAATATAAAAGCATTTTTGTTATATCATATGCAGCATTCAAAGTGTTCATGATGGGAAAGTTTTCAGAATATTTAATCTGATATGTTGTCAAGAAAAATTATAATGTGTTTTTAAATGCAAATAAATGAAGCTAAAACGAATTAGGGAATTACACAGACAGTAACATGGTCAGCAAGTGATACATATGACATTATGCATATGTGTGTGTGTGTGTGTGTGTGTGTGTGTGTGTGTAGAAATTGTTTATTGATTCTGGCCTTTTCTTAATACATTATTTACTTGTTATAGTATACTTAAATTTTTGGCATGTCATTTGAATTCAGGTTATGATTATTTATTTAGAATAAAACATTCAATCATTTTTTATGCCAAATTCTCTGTGTTTTTGATTCCATCCTTAAAAGTCAATGTTTAATGTAGATATTATATGAAGATATAAAGATGCTTAAGATGGGACAATGCATAAGCAGTTTTCTTATTCTTTACTTAGGGATAGAAGGTTTAATTTTTTTGTGAAAAGTTTTCATGTATATATGAGATTTATATTAATGAAATGTACACTCTTTCCTTAAACACAATATATTGTTCTGAAATTTTCTATACTTTAGGAGTTGAGCCAGGCACAGTGGCTCAGGGCTGTAATCCCAGCAACTTTGGGGGCCGAGGTGGATGGATCACCTGAGGACAGGAGTTTGAAACCAACCTGGCTAACATGGTAAAACCTCATCTCTACTAAAATATGAAAATCAGCTAGGCATGGTTGCTGGCGCCTGTAATCCCAGCTACTCAGGAGGCTGAGGCAGGAGAATCACTTGAACCTGGGAAGCAGAGGTTTTGGTGAGCTAAGATCATGCCACAGCACTTCGGCCTGGGTGACAGAGACTCTGTCTCAAAAAAAAAAAAGGGGATGATCTTGTCAAAATTAAGATTCTCAAGGAAAAGTCAATAACTATATTGTGAATTATTAACTTTTGTGCAGTGGCTATTACAGTAAACATGTTTACATGTTTTAAATGTAGGTTACAATTATGTGCATTAGATATTTTGGTAGAAAGGAAAAGGAAGCACCATATTACCAAATTAAAATTATATACCAAATAATTATACTAAAAATTCCAAAAATGCCTAAAGTACAAATTCCAATGGACTATAAAATTTGGGCTATTTACTTCTTGGAGTAAAATATATGTCAGGTGAGGCCATAATAACTGTAGATTTACAAAAAAGCTTAACAACTCTTTCCTTATTGTCATTTAAGTTCCTGATACAGCTTTATGGTAGATTCTGTGGAACTTTTTATAGATAAACTTATATCATTTATATATAGAGATAATTATATTCAATCATTTCCAATTTAAATGACTTTTATTTCTTTTTCCTGCCTCACTTCCTTGGCTAGAACTTCCAGGAAAATTTTGAAAAGAAATGTGAAAGCATATACGTCATTGCTATCTTCTAATCTTAAGGGGAACCTATCAATCTTTCACCATGAAATACGATGTTAACTATGTGTTTTTTGTAAATGTTATTTATCATGCTAAGGAAGTTCACTCTATGCCTAGTGTGTTGTGTCTTTTATTATGAAAAAGCATTAAATTTTGTCAAGTGTTTTTTCTATGTCTGTAGAGATCATGGGGTTTTTTCTTTTGTTTTATTAATGTGGTGCATCACATTGATTTTCTTTTATTGAACTGTCATTGCACTCCTTGAATGAACTCGATTCAATTAAGATATACAATTCTATTAACATTATTAAATTTAGTTTGCTAGAACCTTATAGAGAATATGTGCATTTGTATTATAAGGGATAGCAGCCTTTAATTTTCTTGTCTTGTGCTTTTGTTGGATTTGTCATTAAGATAATTCTGGTTTCATGATAATCCTGGCCTCATAGAATGTGTTAGAAATTATTTTCTAATATTCTATGTTTTTGAATGATGTTGACTAAGGTTGGTTTTATTCTTTGCCAAATGATTGGCAGAATTCACCAGTGAAGCTAAGTGGTCCTACACTTGTTTTTATGAGAAAGTTCAGTTTCTTATTATACATTTGTTGAAATTATCAATGTATTTTTAAAATTTGGTCTTCTAACTTTTATGTTTCTAGGAATTTGTCCATTTTTTTTCTATATTATCTAATTTGTTGGCATACTATTGTTTGTAATACTTTTATAATCCCTTTCATTTCTCTGAAGTCAATAGTTTTGTGTTCACTTTTCAGTTTAGCTGTTTCCTTCTTCACTCTTAATTTAGCTAAAGTTTTGCCAATTTTGTTGATGTTTTCAAAATAATAATTTTTGATTTTATGAATTCTCTTCATTTCTTTTTTCTATTCTCCATTTAATGTATGTCTACTGAAATATTTGCTTCTTCCTTTCTTCTTCTAAATTTCTATTTAGGTGGCTCTTCTTTTTCTATTTCCTTAATGTGTAAACCTTTGAGCATCACTTTGAGATAATCATGTAATATGAGCATTTAGAGCTATTAATTTCCTTTTGATCATGGCTATTGTGGCATCTAATAACATTTTGTATGCTGTGTTTTTGTTTTTACTTGTCTTAAATTATTTTCTGTTTTCCCAGTGATTACATTTTGATACACTGTTGAAGACTGTATCATTAAATTTCCACATATTTGTGAATTTTCCCATTTTCCTTCTGTTATTTCTAATTTTATTCCACGAAAAGATGCTTTGTATGACTTAAATTTGTTTTTTAATATACTGTGAGTTGTGTTGTGACCTTAATGTGGTCTGTTATGGAGAATGTTTCATGTGCATTTCAAAAGAATGTGTATACTGCTGATATTCGGTAGTGTTTTATAAATGTTTGTTATGCTTACAGAGTTGTTCAAAGTCTCTACTCCTTTATTCATCTTCTGTTTACATATTCTATTCATTATTTAAAATGGTGTATTGAAATTTCCAAATATTATTGTAAAACAGTCTATTTGTTCATTTAATTCTGTCAACGTTTGCTTTACATATTTGGGGGCTTTTTGTTGTCATTGTTCTTGTTAAAGTTTGATAAATACAGATACATATGGTGCATATGTTTTTTATATTTTCTTGATGAATTGAAATTTTTAACAATTTATAATGGACTTGTTTGTCTTATATAAGTTTTTGACTTAGAATCTACTTTTCTTCATATTTGTATAGCTACTCTTCTTCCCTTTGGGGTACTTCCTATGTACATGGAAAATCTTTTTCACCTTTTCAACTTTAATCTATTTGTATTTTTAGGTCTAAAATGAATCTCTTGAAAGGAGCATGTAATTGAAATATGTTTTATCTATTTAATCAACATACCTTTTAATCAGTAAGTTTAACCCATTTATATTTACATAATGAAAGTATTACTTCTGTGATTTTGCTATTTATTTTTTGTCTTTTTTTGGACTAAATTTCTTTAATCCTGCCTTCTTTTTTGATTGATTTTTTCTAGTGTACCCTTTGGATTACCTGTTTATTATTATTTTTTAACACATTTTAATCTATTATTTTTAGTGGTTACCATGCATAAGATTAGATTAAAATCCTAAATGTGTAACAATCTAGCTTGAATTGACTCTAAGTTAGCTTCAATAGCATACATTAATTTTGCTCCTGTCCAATTTTGCCCCATTATGTAGTTATTGTTTCAAATAACAATATATTATCTCTCTGTTAAAATAGATTTACAATTATTATTTAATGCATTTGTTTTTAAAATAATATAGAAAACAAAACAGGTGCAAATCAAATCTACAATAATACAAGTTTTTATAAATATCACTATGTTTACCTTTAGCTTCTTTATATCTTCAATTTACTTCAAATTACTGTAAATCCCTTGGTTCTGTTTTTCTTCATTTTCTTTTTATTTTCTGCTCCTCTGAGTGGGTTATTTTAATGACTCCATCTTTAAGTCTGCTGATTTTTTTGTGCTTGCTTCATCTGCTGTTCTTCTCCTCTATTAATTTCTTTTTCATTTATGCTATTGTAGTTTCTAATGCCATAATTTCTATTTGGTCCTTTTTAATAATGTCTTTTTTATTGATATCCTCAGACATATTCCTACTTTTCTATAGATAAATTTTTATGATTTACTTTAGCTCTTTGAGCATATTTAATAGAGTAAAATGTTTGACTCTGTTTAATAAACATTAGATTATGTTTAATAACATAAAGTTTAATACCAGGGCTTTCTCATAGTTAATTTTTATCCTGTCAATGGGGCATGTGTTGCTGTTAATTTGTATGTCATGTCATGTATTTCTGTGAGCTTGACATCTTAAATATTGTAAAGTGATAATTTTGGAAATCAGATTTTCTCCCTCCCTAGAGATTGCTGTGATACTTATTGAGACTGTAATTACCTGTTTGTTTAGTAACTCTTCTAAGCTATTTTGGTAAAGACTGTATTTCTTTTTGTTTGTAGGGTCATTGAAGTCGCTGTCCTGGTATAACCATAGTCAGCAAGTGATCTAAAATTTCCTTAAATAGTTGGACCCAATAAGAAAAGAAAAGGAATACAGGTGTCTATTTCTTTATTTTGATGGTTGTCATTTGGGAAACTGCTTCCATCCAAGAGATTTGAAACAATACTCAGCTCCACGCTGATACCTTAGTAAACAACCAATTTTGGTAGGAAAAATTCATTATTGCCCAACCTGTAATTAGCATTCCACCCCAGGCTGGAATTATTCCCATGGCTGCCTGCCATAGAGTTTGCAGTTGGAGATGGTAGCTATTACAAACAATGTCAGAATTCAGTATAATGTAGCAGTCTCTATTTTTTTCTTTTCTTTTTTTTTTTTTTGAGATTGAGTCTCGCTCTGTTGGCAAGCTGCAGTACAGTGGCGTGTCATAGTCTCATTTCACTGCAACCCCTGTCTCCCCGTTTCAAGCAATTCTCCTGCCTCAGCCACCCAAGTAGCTGGGATTACAGGTGCGCACCATCACACCCAGCTAATGTTTGTATTTTTAGTAGAGTCAGGGTTTCACCGTGTTGGTTAGGCTGGTTTCAAACACCTGACCTTGTGATCCACCAGCCTCGGCCTCCCAAAGTGTTGGGTTTACAGGTGTGATCCATCACACCCAGCCAGAAAATCTCTTTCTTTATGAAGGAGTCATCCGATTGCTACAAGTACTAAATTGGACTCAAATGTTCCAAAATAATTGATTCTGACAGTTCTTGCCAGATGAAGAGTTGTTTTGGTGGAAGAATAAAGTCTTAGAGCCTCCAAATCTGCCATTTCCCAATATGTCATTCTCTTTAACTATTTCATTATTATTTCTTTAAGTTATAATTTTTTTCCCCTCAAAACATCCATCCAATTCCTCTACCTGCTTATTGTGTACTTCTCAAATTGAACAGTAAATTTGCCTCTTTGTAGAGATCACTGTACTATGAACTTGAAAAATCTACTATTTCTTTACATTAATGATCTTTCTAGCTAATTTTGAAGGACATTTTATATTTTAATTATTGTCTTCCTCCCACCCTCCCTTCCTTCCTTCCCCTTACTCTGTCACTCATGTTAAAGTGCAGTGGTGACTTCGTGGCTCACTGCAGCCTCCAAACCCCGGTCTCAAGCAATGCTCTTGCCTTAACTTCCTGAGTAGCTAGGACTGCGTATCAAGATGCTGGCTAATTTCTCTTTTACTTTTTATGGAGATGAAGTCTCGCTATGCTGTTCAAGCTAGCTAATTGCTGATATTCTTCAGTGTTTCCTAATGTCTCATATTGATTAATTTTCTGAATAATTTCAAATAATCAGCATATATCAAATTATATGTTGCATTTCCCAGTTAATAATAAATCTGTAGTTGTTTAAAAACCTGCCATGAAAAACTACCATGAACTGGGTGGCTTCAAACAACAGAAATTCTTTCAGCATCTGGAGAACAGAAATAGGAAATCAAGTGGTTGGCATTTTCTGGAGGCTGAGAGGGGAGACACATTTTCATGTCTCTCTCCTTGCTTCTGGTGGCTGATGGCGACACCAGGCATTCCTTGACTGAGGCCTACATTAGTCAGCCTCTGTCTTTATAAAGCCTTCTTTTCTCTGTGTGCCTGTTTCTGTTCTTCCTTTTCTTATGAGTACTTGTCATTGGGTTTAATGCCAACCCTATTCCAGGATGATCTCTCATCACTGGATGTTTAGAACCTGCAAAGCCTCATTCTGAATAAGGTCATGTTTTGAGTTTCAGAGTGAACATATTTTGAGGGGCCACATTTCAACCACTACACATCAGTGTTCTTATTTTGTACTGACTTTTGCTTAAAGTATCACATGTTCAAAACTCACTTTCTTATAAAATTGATTGACTCTTCTTAAATGTAATTCAATTTTAATTCATGGTTATCATGTTATATTGCTTACACTATTTAATATTGTCATAACATGTAACATTACTCTCTACCTACTCTATTTTGTTTTCAAATGAGATTATATGGGAAGTATTAAATTGTCAGATGGCTTGTAGACACATTTACAGTATAAGTATTATATTTTTGTTTTAATACTTTAAATATAATAATAAATTTTTTAAAAAATCTTTTTTGCCTTTAGTGTCATGGGATATATAAATTACAGGAGATTTGGAGTGAGACAAACATAAAGTGAAATACAGATTACAATTTACTACTAATGTAAACTCCAAAAGGTTTTCCTCTATTAATCTATATATCATTTAAAAAAAAAAAACTTCTTTACCAATTAAGTACTGTAATCAATTAACCATAAAAATATTTATTTGAAAACAGTACTATTGTTTTTTTTTCAACTTACTTTATTATTTTATCCTCTCAATGTCACAAATTTTCTGGTTCTTCTTCTCTCATATTTAGAACTTATCAATTCTTTACCTCTGTATTTGTAAATAAGTTGTGGTTGCTAGATGAGTGATTAAGAGTTCCTAAGTCTGTTCTTCATACTTTTACTTTTACATTTTGTTAATAATGATTATCATTTTTTCAATTAAAGAAATGCAAACACAGGTAATGCAGGAATTATAGGAAATAGAAAATATATTAATTCTATAATCTTTTGAAAAGAAGAAACTTTTCTGTACAAGTAGAATTAAATATTTATAAGTAATTAAATTAGCTGGAAAATGATATTATTTTAGTAATTTATTGAAAATACTCATATGGGAGTAAGTTTCTGAAACAATCGAATATCATTAACTTTACATGGCAGGGAATAAATATGTAATTAATTTATTATTAATAAATTTTACTTAAACACACATTTGACATTTAGCATGTAAGCTACTATGCCATTTATAAAAATTAACACACATGTCAAGTGTCAATTAGCAGTTTAGGGATTAATTGCTATGAAATTGCTTTGTCAGAGATTAGTATTTAAATGTTAAGGTATCAAAATTCATTGCAATTACAAGCCAAATATAAAATTTAGTCAAGGGAACATTTATTATTTACATAATATGTGAAATAAACAGTAGTAAAAAAAAATTCTGAGTATGTATGAATTAGTAGTGGAAGTTCTTTTAAAATAAAGTATGTTACATAGAATAATCACATTTTATATCAGTTTTGAACAATCAATATCTTATTATTATTTCAGAACTTTTAAATTATTTTTTATAATATCTATTTTCATTATCCAAATTGTTCTAAAAATATATAGTGCAACAAGCTAGAGCAAAATAGTTTTAAAAAAAAGATGGAGTCAAAGTATGATTGTATAGAAAAAGCAGATATTGAGAGCAGATATTGAGAAACAGAACATAACTTTAGAATTAACTTGTAATCCCTTTACTGTGTTTTATTTATGGCCTAGAAAACAGCCACTCTATATTTAGATAGGCATTTCATTGAAACTATTCCCACTATGAGTGATAAGAACCTCAACTAAAACTGGCTTAGATGAAGAAGATTACGTATTGTCTTATGTAAAGTATAGTGGTGCGTAATACCATGGCATTAGGAGATTAAGAATTTCTCTCTGTCTATCTCTTGTTCTGTCTCATCTTAGTTTTTGCTTTCCTTTGTGTTGATATTACTCCAAGGCAGGTTCTCAACTGATGCCTGTTCTCTGACTTCGATTTTATTTTCCTGAAAGTTAAAATTGTACATTTCTTTCCTAGACAACTAAATAAAATTCTACAAATTGAAATTCATTGCATGAATCAGGTAATATGTCTATGCTGTCCCTGAACAAA
This sequence comes from Cheracebus regulus, assembly GCA_963574635.1. NCBI lineage: Eukaryota > Metazoa > Chordata > Mammalia > Primates > Pitheciidae > Cheracebus > Cheracebus regulus. The sequence goes on from CAUYQU010052131.1 coordinate 86,334, forward strand.
TAATTATGACCAGTGAATAAATGTTCTTATTTACTTATATGTGAAGTAAGTTATATGTGCACTCCCAGTGCTCCCTGAAATATCTGAAATGTAAAACCATGAAGATGAAGAGAAAAAAAAAAGCAAGAAGGAAAGGAGGAAAGAAGAAAGAAAAGAAAGAAAGAAAGAAAGAAAGAAAGAAAGAAAGAAAGAAAGAAAGAAAGAAAAAGAAAGAAAAGAAAACAGAAAACAAACTTAGAAAACGTTAACAACTGTAAAATGACTCGTTGGTTTACCTCTGCATTACTTCTTGATATGTTTTGGCTCTGTGTCCCTACCCAAATCTCATCTTGAATTGTAATCCCCACATGCCCAGGGAGGAACGTGGTAGGAGGTGATTGGATCATGGGAGTGGTTTCCATCATGCTGTTCTCATGGCACTGAGTGAGTTCTCATGAGTTCTGATGGTTAAAAGAGTTTGGCAGTTCCCCATTTGTCTCTTTCTCTACATCCACCACTAAAATGTGCCTTGCTTATCATTCTCCTTCTGAGATGACTGTAAGTTTCCTGAGGCCTCCCTAGCCATGTGGCAGTATGAGTCAGTTAAATCTCTTTTGTTTATAAATTACCCAGTCTCAGGGAGTTCTTTACAGTAATATGAAAATGGACTAATACACTTCTTTTGTTTCCATTATTAATTGAATTATAACATTTATTGTAAATGTCAATACCAGTTTAAAAAAAATCAGGAATAGTCTAAATACTTTCATCAGAATAAGGAAAATATACAAGGGTAGCAAAAATCATACATTTCCATTACAAGAATAGAGCTCACCTAGCCATTTCTAATAACACAATCTAGGAAAAATAAAACTCTGTTCTAAATAGAAACAATAATAGAGAAATATCCTTGGTCTAATGAGTTACAGCTGTAAGCTGAAAACACTTACTGCCTACAGTTTTATTATAAGAGTTCTCAAAGAAAAGCATGCATGTATACTTTAAAATTAGACCACAACATCTCCCAAGAACTGGATATATGGTAAATACTGAACTTTCCCTTTATGGCAATAACCTACAATAATTGAGTGGCAGTTTCCCCTTCAGTTGGACACCACCACTTTAAACTGCTGTGATTTTCATCAATCTCTCTATATTCTCCACAAAAGAGCCAGATTCAGCTTACTAGTTCTTATAGCAGATTAATATATTTCTAGATGCTTGACTCCATTGAAAGCAAATACAACAAATCAAAGAACAATGACTGCCTCTATGTATGATGGACTGAATTTTGTTTCTCACCTAATCTCACATTTAATCCATTTGTCGAAGCTCTAACTTCCAGTGCATTTGGAGATAGGGCGTTTAAATAGGTTATTAAGCTTAAATAATGTCCCTAAGTGTTGGAGCTCTAACCAAAAGAACTGGTGTCTTTATAAGAAGAGGAAGAAGCACCAAGTATCTTTCTGTCTCTATGTGTGTGCACACAGAGAAATACCATGCAAGAACACAGAAAGAAGTTGCCATCTGCAAGCCAAGAAGAGAAGCCTCACCAGAAACCAACTCTGCTGGCACTTTGATTTTGGAATTCCAGCCTCCAGAACTGTGAGAAAATGAATTTATTTTGCTTAATCTACCCAGTCTGTAGTATTTTGTTATGGCAGCCTGAGAAGACTAATACACCATGCCAGAGAATGTAATATTTGTGATTCTTTTTAATTATTTTATGGTATTCAAAATTATTTATGTATTAATAATTGTCATATCTTTACAGTTGGATGTTGAATTCATCCCCTACTATTGCACTAGCCTTTTTTATGCCTGTTGTACTGACCAAACTTGTTTCTAACACGTCTTTGAACTCTTTTCATTCTTTCTTTTGGTGTAACCTGTTTGTAAATCTTTAAATTCCTGGCTCTTCTCAGATATAAAATCATTTCCTCACAAGTGTGTCATTCCCAAACAGCCATAAAATACCTGCCAACTATTAATATGATTAATTTAATCTAGTCATTCTAGATAACCCATTACATTCAATGAGTGTCTATTCAAGACATTGTTTAATTTACTTACTATGAGAAGTTTCTATCTGAGATTATCTTAATTAATTATTTTAAATGTATTTTGTTAATATTATAAATTTAGGGCAGACAGTTGCAAATTTACAAGCATAAATTTGCGATATATTTTAACTGCTATAGAAAATGATTAGAGATTCTTGAACAGAAGATATAAGATTTACATAATACTCTTTAAACTCCTAAAAGAATTTAAAACTTATCTCAAACAAGTGATACAATTTTATATCAGCAATATGAAGAGATTTTCTAAACCTGTAGGACAGTAACTAGGACTATAGCAACTGTCAAACAAATGTGAAATATTTTAAGTTAACAAGTGTTTTAGGGTTTTGAAATATTCCAGTTGAAATGTTAGAAGAGTATTGGTTAACAAGTAGAAAACAGAAATAAAAATAAAAAATCATACAGAAAAATTTGTATGTATTTAGAGAAGAAAAGCTAAAGGTTTATAAATTTGATTCCTAGAAACAACTGTACCTAGTCTTGTTTGAGAGAGGTCATGAGTAAATCTGTAATGGTCATGATGGTTTTATGTGTTGCCAGAATTCCCTACTGGAGTTAGCTCGTTGGTAGATAGAATTTCATAAATAAAGACTGGGAGTAAAGACATTTTTGAAGAAATAAATATGAAATTTATAGACACTAAATGACAATATACATTATCAGGAAAATACAACTAAATCACATATGCTAAAAAATACAAAGAATGTAAATCACAGAAGCTTCATATAACAATTTCAAATAATGAAAGAAAAAAACACAAATTTTAAAAAGCATTATATATCCAAAAAAATCAGTATGTGAGGAATAAAGAAATAAAGAGAAAGCAGAGTGTCTATAAAATATAAAATGCTATTGCAAATAATTTTAAAGAAATCAGTAATCACAGTGAATATAAATACATTATATTCATAATAAAATCCAGTCTGAGGGCCTTTAAAAATAATTTTGAATTTACTTACGTAACTTACTAGATTTAAAACTTAATTTATGCACACAAATGTTTAAAGAGAAAAAATATTTTTGTCTTTTGTTTGAGAGCTCTTGAGTAATTTATAAATTTATCCAGAGAAAACTATACAATCCAGAAACATATTAAAAGTAATTTGTGTTTTAAATTTTTAAAAATTTAATAATATGGCTAATTATATGAAACTTTTTTCAAATAATAAATTGTCCTTAGATTCCTAGTAAGTGTCATTCATATAATTAACCATATTATCAGGCCCAAATGAAAACAAAATAATCTCAATAGATGTTAAAAAGTAATTTAATAAGAGTCAACATCTGTAATTGATAATAGCATAGGAACAGACAAACATTTTAATATAAAATAATTAAATCTATCTTGACATCAATATAAGTTATCATTAATTATTGTGGTCATATCACAGATGCAGAATGGTTTTCTCATTCAAAAATAGTTCATATGTCAAGAAAGATCACACACACACACACACACACACACACACACACACAGAGAATAAATTTATTACAGATCAAGGTTTCCAGAAAGATCTGTGAAGGCTTCTAAGTAGAATGGAAAATAACAAGAGAATGAGCAGGAGCAATAAGAATACGCTTTATTACCGAGGTCAGGCTTTAGACTCAATTTAGATTTAACTGTCTTGATTATTTATTGTGGTTAGCTGTGAGGTTTTAAATACATGTATAGGACCAGGCCTGTGTGGATTCGACTTCTCACCAGTGCCCAGAGTGGCAGTGCACAGACTTTTTGTTTTTTAATCAGCTTGTTCAGATTTGAAGAAGAGATGGAGTGATTTAACTTTAATGCTCTTAGTGGTAAAACATCAGAAATAGAGTCAAAATATTTGTTACAACTATGTCGATATCTACTTTTATTTAAACATATGTTGATCTCAAAACTAAATATTTTCATAATGTTCAGGTATAAGTCTTAAATTTCAAAAATCTTCAGTATAAATTAATAGATATAGGAATACATATTTCGAAGGTAAAGAAAGAAATAAAAGCAAACTAACAAAAGAAGAGAAAACCAAACACTGCATGTTCTCGCTCGTAAGTGGGAGTTGAACAATGAGAACTCATGGACACAGGGAGGGCAACATCACACAGTGGGGCCTGTCAGGGTGTAAGGGTTAGGGGAGGGATATCATTAGGAGAAATCCCTAATGTAGATGATAGGGTGATGGATGCAGCAAACCACCATGGCACTTGTTATAACTGAGAACAGTTCTGGGACCTAGGGGAGGCTCACCTTGTTCCCTCATGGGCTGTGTTCTTCCAGGCCCTTGGTCTCTCACTCATCCAAGAATGAGAGGGACGACCCCGTCAGATGCGGTGCACTTGTAAGTAAATATCGGACCCCAGAGAGTTTTGCAGAAAGTGATTTATTTAGGTGGAGAGAGGGAGAAAAGGGAGAATGAAATAGAAAAGAGAAAGAGCAGCTTCCATGAGATAACAGAAGGGGATCCAGAGATGGAGTCTATCCAAATGTGGGGGACAGGGAATTTTAACCTGGGAGGAATTCCTGCCCCATTCAATTTTCCCTTCCTGTGAAAGGAGTTCCTTTAAACTTCCGCTGGAGTGATTGATCTTTGATTATTTTCCTATGCGTGTTTAAACAAACCTCTAAGATCCCAGTATGATAATAATAATAATAAAAGAAATAAAAGTCTTGGGAAAAAAAAAGTAAGTAAATTTATGATTATTTATAGTGATATAATTGATAATCTGAAAAATTCAAGAAAACTTTTGAAAGCTATTAGTAACAGCAGGATATATGGGTTAAAAATAAAATAATTAAAAAGCAATAGCATTTCCATGTAAAATGATTAGTTATTCAACATAATGAATAAGAAGACTCCTTTTTCAACAGCAAGAGAAAAAATACAGTTACCTAAAATAAATTTTAAAAGATTGAGCAAGCTATGTAAAATTACACACACACACACACACACACACACACACAGAAGTGAAATTTAGGAACACAACAATAGTTCAAAACAATGGAAACACAGTTTGTCTAGAGTAGACACATTAGATATATTTAAATCATTTCATACAGGTAACACAATTCCAGTGAAAATATCAATAATTTTTATGCACAGGGCATGCTGATATGAGACTGTAGAGAAAAAAAGTAAACAAAATCTGAAAAAGTAGAATCATGAGGGGAGCAGGAGTTCAGAAATACAGCTCAGTTCATAGAGTATGTTGTATGTTACAAATAAGTTTTGAATATTATTGCAATTATGGAAGAAACAATTCAATGGCCATGTAGAAAAAGCAAATGTGAAAGATTAGATTCTTATTTCACTTGTTACAACCACCACAACAACAACAAAAATCCAGAAGCTTTAATTATAATAAATAAAAATAATGGGAATCAATATTTATAATCTCAAAATTCACAAGACTTTTCTAAGTAAGTTGTAAAACTCAAAATTAACAACAAAAATTATTGAATTTTACTCCATCTCCTAGTAAAATAGCATGCAAATTAGTAAGAAAAATGTTAAAAGTTAATCATGAATTATTTTGTAACAGAAATGTTAATAATCACTTAAATGCTTATCAAGAGGAAAGTGTTAAATAAAATGTAAATAGGTAAGAAGAGGACATTTCATAAGAGTAAAAATGATGCATTCTACCATTATAAGTAGTCCTTGTAATCGTTTGTTGTATTAAAACAAGGTGAACAACAGGTCCAATTTGATGTAATTTACGTACAAATAAAACATAAAATTGCTATATATTTTGTGTAGTTATATAACTGATTAGGAATATATTGCTTTTTGGAGGAGAACAAAAGGGAGCTGGTACTAAAGGAAGTATCAGACAACTTATGTATTGTGTGTAATATTCTAGTGTTTTTGAAGGATAGCTATATGATATTTCTGTTATTAAATATGTTTAACATTTAATATTAAATTGAAGATCATAAATTGGATGGAAGAAGAATATGTAAACAAGGAGAAGGTGAATTCCAGAAACTTAGGGAAACTAAAAAAAAAAAAAGTAAAAGTATAAAGTAAAAGTAAAATATAAAGTCTGTATAAAGTAAAAGTTAGAAGAGAAGATACAGGAGGGGACAGAAATAGCTGAGAGGTAGTACAGCCAGGAGAATCAAATGCCTGTACATGTAAGGAGAAAGAGTCAAGAAAGTGGTCAACAGTGGCACGTGTTTTAAGGAATAGAGTTTGTGAAAACTAAAGATCCAGGAGATCGAGGCAAAAGTTAGGATAGTAGTGGAAGGTCAGATAACAAACATTTTAAACAACAGGTTGGAAATGAGATGATAGGTTATCAAAAGCACTTTCATTGTTTTAATAAGTTATTGTAATGATCTCTACAGTCCTTTTATTCTCCAATCACTGGCCCTTGATTTATATTTATTTAATCCTCACAACTTTAGGAGGTTGCTACTATTATTATCACTGTTCTAGGCATGAGTAAACAGAAGTACTAGACATGAATAAAGTGAGGTTACCCAACTTCCCCCATATTGCACAACTAGTTAATGCAGGTGCCAGATTCAAACTACAGAGTCAGGGTTTTTAATCACTGAAGATGTTATATGTTATACTGAAAGATTTCAAATACCAGTTAAGATAGGAAGAGGCTGAATCTGTAATCGTGATTAGATGAAGAGGTAATAGACTGAACAAATTTATCTTTGATTTTTGCGAGGGGGAATATATTTTTGGTCAGAGTAGACTGAAGAAACAATCCAAAGTATACGAAGATGGGAGATCCACCAGAACTTATTTGTAAGTAAACTCTGGGTTGCAAGATAGGAGATGAGGTCAAGGGTATAAGTGGGATAAAACAGTATGTGTATACTGTTTCCAGGGTGCCTTCACAACACTAACAGGTTACCCTTAGGAAGCAGGTACAAATTAGGATTATTTTCTCCTAGACATCTTATTACTGTCCTTTCTCTTACTAACCTACTACACATACTTGATGCTTTGTTTATTTTGTTATTTATTCTGTGCAATCAGTGACATGTTAAAACAAGATTCTAGGTGCTGAAAATTCAATACTGAGAAAATATAGAGAAGCTCCACCACAGAGTGTAGTATCTATGAAAAAGCAACCTTAGCTAGGTGACAGAGTGCAGGATTTTGCCCTGGGACCAGGAGTAGTACTAGCTAGTCTTTTATACAACAACATAGGATTTAGAGGTAAGTTAGCCTGTTAAGAGTCAGGCAAGACAGCCTTTCCTAAAGTATAAAGTGACAATGAGTAAAGCTTCTTTTAGGAATCTCTCTTAATATTTCCAGTCCTTTTCCTGTGTTGGATGTATCTCCTTTGAGCATCCTGAATTGAATCTTTTTGTTTTCTCTACCTCTGTATATTAAATATATACAATGAGATCAGATTCCTGTCCATCAAACTCCTTAAGCTTATGAATAGCTTCTTTTAATAAATTCCTACTGAAAGTGTGTATATGCCAAAAATCCATTTTTTATTTCTTAAATTTGAGGCAGGAAATTATGCTGAATCTATTTACAAATGAAATGTGCTACATGATAATTTTACATTCAAAACATTGTGTCTTTACAACTCTGATTTTACCTTTGTAAAATTGTAAGATTTTACTCATACAAACTGAACTCACAATTTTGAGACTTTTGGTTGCAATAGACAGGGTCTATAAGTCACTCCTCAGAGGGTTATAATGAAAAGAAAGAACTAAAAATAAGAGTAAAAAGCAACAAAAGCATAAAGATATACAGGCTGAAATAACACATTATATTCCTGTGTTATGAAATCCTCAGATCCATGAAGAAACCTGAAAGAGAGGAAGTGGAGAACTTATCCATGCCCATATAAGAGAGCTAAGGTGGAGGAAGTTTCTATTGGTTCTAAGCTGATCCTTTGTGCACAAGAGCTATGTTTCTAAGAAAAATAGACTTGGAGAAGAGGGGGTGCTAATTCATAGTTTTGATCTCTATTAATCACAGTCTTAGATAAGATTAGAATATTGGGTCAAAAGGAGAAACAAATAATCATATTTGTTCAGCAAAAATAACATGATTTTACTAGCGCCTCAGTATAACTGAAAGGAAAATAATCTTTAAAGCAAATTTTAGTGAACAGGTAATGATATATTGATGTCAAAATAAAGATGTCATTTTAGTCTTTGGTCACATCTCAGTAAATGTAAAGTTGCTTATAAAGGATTACTGTAACTTTACTGATATTTATTTTATTGACAATGTTTTTGAAGATCTTTAAAGGTCATTTGAATTCATTTATCAAATTCACCAGTGCCTCTAGACAACTATCTAGAAGAGGAATGGAATATTGGCTGTGATTGCTCCCTAACTGGTCAGTCATTCTTAGCTGTAGGATCTAAGTGAGATTTTTCTTATAAATATTTTAACCCCAACACATTTCATGAAATCAAGAGATCTCATATTCAATATATGTTTATTACATAATTTTCCATGGTTTATCTGCTGTTCAAGTAACAACAAATACAAATCTGTTGAACTCTGTACCAAGTACTGAGAATTTCAGAGTTGAACAGGCTAGATGTGTTGTTTGACATAAAGAAACTTAGAAACTGCTGGTGTAATATTTTCTAAGTCTGAAGTAAAAATTTCAATTCCAATGTTCCAATGCAGAATATATGGGGGTTCATAGTTTTCTGGGATTCTCAACACTATCTGTATTGTAGTGGTTAATAACGATACATGTTTAGTAATGACATTTGGGAAGAAATAGTGTCTGAAATAAAGGCAGTTTAGAACAATTAGCCTTAGCTTAAACAGGAAAAGAGAAGATGAAGATATTCCTAGTAGAATTTATAGATCACAAGTTTATAGCAAAGGATTACGAAGGAACCCAAAGATTTGTGCAAATTAAGCATAAAAAAGTAGTAGTTGGAGTATACGATAAGTAGGAGCTAGACTGAGCATGTGGAGGGAGGAACCATAAATAATGCCTGTGTTTCCTGACATGTCTTTTTAATTTGTTAAAAAATTCATCGTAAAAATAAGATTATACTTTGAAATGCAAGTATTTTTGTCCAATTATGAATGCACATGTTCATTATTTATGCCACTACTGATAAACTCATACCTCACAATTTAATATAACCTTACCTAGTTACTCTAACTATATGGAGTGAATTTAGAAAACATATTCTAAATTCTAATTCAATTTTGCTTGACAGCTACATTTATAATGCTTTGCTTTATTGTGCTTCACAGATAGTTTGAAAGTTTGTGGCAAGCCTGTGTTTTGAAAGTTTATCAGCAGAATTTTTCCAACAGTATGTGCTCAACTTATACCTCTATACAACTCATTTTGGTTATTCTTGCAGTACTTCAAACATTTTCATTATTAACATATCTGTTACAGATCCTGATTCTCTTCAGCCAAAGCCTAGTCCAGAGTACAATTCAGGACTAGATGGATTTACAGCAGAATTCTATCAGACGTTCAAAGAAGTATTGCTTCCAATCCTATTGACACTATACCAAAAGATAGAGAAAGAGGAAATTCCTCCCCTAAATCATTCTACAAGGCCAGTTTCATCCTAATATCAAAACTAGGAAAGGACTTAACAAAAAATAAAAACTATAGACCAATATCCCTGATGTACACAGATGCAAAAATCCTAAACAAAATATAGCACATCAAAAAGATAATCCACCATGATCAAGTGGGTTTCATACAAGAGATGCAAGGATGGTTTAACATACATAAGTTAACAAATGTAATTAACCACATAAAATCTAAAACCAATAATTGCATGATTATCTCAATAGACACAAAAAATTTTTGATAAATTCAGCATTCCTTTATGATTAAAACCCTCAGCAAAATCTGCATAGAAGGGACATACCTTAAGGTAATAAGAGCAATCCACAACAAACTCACAGTCAACATTATACTCAACAGGGTAAAGTGGAAAGCATTCCCCCTGAGTAATGGAACAAGACAAGGATGCCCATTTTTACCACTTCCATTCAACATAGTACTAGAAGTCCTAGCCAGAGTAATCAGACAAGAGAAAGAAATAAAGTGCATCCAAATTGGTAAAGAAGAAGTCAAGCTGTCATTGTTTGCTTATGATATAATTTATGTAAACCTAATAAACCCTAAAGATTCAGCCAGAAAGCTTCTACAACTGGTAAATGAATTCAGCAATGTTTCAGAATACAAAATTAATGTACACAAATCAGTAGCTCTACTATACACCAACAATGAACAAGCTGCGAATCAAATCAAGAACTCAACCCCTTTCACAATAGCTGCAAAAAATAAAAATTAAAAAAAAAATTGGGAATATTCCTACCAAGGATGTGAAAGACCTCTGCAAAGACTACAAAACACTGAGGAAAGAAATCATAGATGGCACAAACAAATGAATACACAGCTAATGCTCATGGATGAATAGAATTAATATTGTAAAAATGACCATACTTCAAAAATCAATCTACAAATTCAATGCAATCGCCATAAAAAACCCACCATCATTCTCTAAGGAACTAGAAAAAAAATCCTAAAATACACATGGAACCAAAACAGAGCTGCATATCCAAAGCAAGACTAAGCAAAAAGAACAACTCTGGAGGCATCACATTACTGGACTTCAAAGTATACTATAAGACAATAGTCACCAAAACAGCATGGTGTTTGGTGACTGTCTAAAAATAGGCACATAGACCAATGGAACAGAATAGAGACCCCATAAATAAAGCCAAATACTTAATTGTCAGTAAGTTATTTGATTATGGTTTGATGACTTTTGTCCAGAGGTTATACAATGAGATGTTAGCTCTTTCAATATTAGCTGCATGGCTCAGAGACGCACATCTGTAGCAACCAAAAATTGTCATATTGGTGTTGTGTGAACATATTCTGGGTGAAGACTGCATTATTGTAAATTTTATATCACCTTTTCTCCATACCTAATAGTTTTATTATTTTTATATCTACACATAATTCACAGAAAGAAATAATTTAAAATATAATGGAGAATTAAACTTAGTAGAGAAAATTTGTATGACTAAAATGTTGAGATAAATGGGTCTGAACCCACAGAGAAATGTTTAATACATCCTGGAGTTGATGACTTACAGTGCTCAACAAATTCAGAGGGTTGACTGTTAATGTATTTGCTTTAAAAAAAAATAGGGGCATTGAATCTAAAAAAACTTACTGGATGAATTTTTGCCATGTATTATAAAAGCACATTCAAGTAGTACTGAGAAACAAAGAGAGCATAAAATATACCAAGTTTTATACTTAAAGGGTTAAAGCACAATAATAAATTTAATATATATATATTTAGAATGCAAGCCAAGCAATATCACATTAAGCCCTAGAGCTACCAATACACTGTTTTCATTACCTCAACCCTTTGTTAAATCTTAACCTTTGCTCTTTCATAATAAATCAGGATAATCTTGATCATTCTCCAAAAGTTTTCATTTTAATTGGAATTATATTGATCTACAGATTAATTTAAGAAAACCTGTTCAAAAAATTAGTTTTCCTATTTATGATCGTGATATATCTTTTTATTATTTTATTTTATTTTATTTTTATTTTTTATTTTTTTTCACCTTCAGGACACAAGTCTTTATTTAGGAACTATGGAATTTTTTTTTTTTTTTTACCTTTTTTTTTTTAATTGCATTTTAGGTTTTGGGGTACATGTGAAGAACATACAATATTGTTGCATAGGTACACACGTGGCAGTGTAATTTGTTGCCTTCCTCCCCTTCACCTATATCTGGCATTTCTCCCCATGCTATCT
>CAUYQU010052134.1:0-10569 GCA_963574635.1 Cheracebus regulus
AATTCCAACCAATAACAGGCCAAGTCCTAGGTCAAGGCTTGTAACTTACCCAATAGCAGTCTTGCTCTCCCTCAACCAATCGAGCTGTTTCACTCCCTATAAAACCCCCTGTCTGAGAGGAGTCTGTGCGACTTCTCCGGCCCCTCCTGTCTGGACTGCAGAACCTCACCCAGGAGCCTGAATAAATTCCCTTGTATTGGATTATTTTGGTGCTGGCCTCAGTTTCTTCGTTTTATCCTCGGAAACAAACCTTACAGACAGCAGGCCAAAACCTGCTGGGTAGTTACAAAAACATAAATTGACACTTATCCTTCAACTTTACAATATTAAAAGCTGTAAGTAAATCCATTGTTTGTGTGTGTGTGTGTGTGTGTGTGTGTGTGTGTGTGTGTGTGTGTGTGTGTTTTTATTGAGACCGAGTCCCGCTCTGTTGCCCAGGCTAGAGTGCAGTGACATGATCTTGGCTCACTGCAACCTCTGTCTCTTGGGTTCAAGTGATTCTCCTGTCTCAGCCTCCCAAGTAGCTGGGGTTATAGGGAAACACCACCGTGCCCATCTAATTTTTTTGTACTTTTAGTAGAGACAGAGTTTTGCCATGTTTGCCAGGCTGGTCTCAAATGCCTGACCTCAGGTGATCTGCCTGCCTTGGCCTCCCAAAGTCCTGGGATTACAGGCGTGAGCCACCATGCCCAGCCAGTAAATCCATTGTTAAAAACAAGTTTTCTAAAGAATATTTGTAACACAATTATTTTCTGTTGTATTTTATAAACTCAGATTATTACAGATTAATTTTTAAAATATATGTTTTATACAAACACAGGAATGTATTTTCTTAATGTCCAGAAAACTAATATATAACTACTTTAGAATAGCCCAAAAAACCTTCTAAGAAGGTCACAAATACTTAAAGTATTATGAAACCACATCCTTCTTTTTGAGTCTATCAAAGCATACGACAATTTGAAGCAGACTAAAACACATTCAACCTCTTTATGATTTTTTAAGATTTCTAAAAACTAGTAATTTATCTGGAAAAAATAACCATTAAAGCAGATAATTTTACTCAGAAGCAATATCTGCTCTGCAAACCACAAAGGGTCAGAAAAAACATTCAGTGAACCACTTCAGTATATAATATTTACCACGAACAAATCCCAGTTTTGTAAATGTCAGTGTTTCTCATCCTTATTTGTGAGACTTACAAGTAGCATTTGCAAACTGGTTAACTAAATAAATAGTAGACTTAATATGGAAGTGTGATTTGAGGAAATAACTTTTATCTAAAGAATGCAAGTCCTTTTAAATGTTTACACCCAAAGAATCATTAAAATGAGACAGCAGCCTAGGCACAGTGGTTCATGCCTGTAATCTCAATAATTTGGGAGGCTGAGGCAGGAGGATTGCTTGAGACCAGGAGTTTAAGACTGGTCTGGGCAACATAGCAAGACCCCATTTCTACAAAAAATTTTTTAAAATTAGCCGAATGTGGTATGCAAACCTGTAGTCCAAGCTACTTGGAGGACTGAGGCAAAAGGATCATTGCTTGAGCCCATGCATTCAAGGCTTAAGTGAGATATAATCGTCACCGCAATCCAGCCTGGGAGACACAGTTATATACTTTCTACAAAAAAAAAAAAAAAAAAAAAGAGAGAGAGAGAATTACAACCTACACCCTCCTTGACCTATGTATTCATCTCTTGAAACTGCTTGCTATTACTTCCAAGAGGCTATAAATTAACCCAATAATACATCAGATACTATAACTTTTATAGATTAACAATGTCTAGCCAATCACTAATTAAGGTTTTTTCCTTAAGCCAACAAGAATTCCTGACAAACAACTTTGTATCAGTCCACTCCCTGTCCCCTTTTTATGTCTTCACAAACCTGCTCATAACAAAAGCTAAAGGGAGGTTATATCCAAGGTTAGTTAGGTTTAGTCTTCTGGGCAGCTATCCTCACTTTGGCTCAAGTAAACTCTTTAAATTATATTTTGTGCCCAGTCTCTTCCTTTTAGGTCAACACATTCTTTTTAAGACTTTAAAGGTATTTAGAAATTAATCTACCAAGACTTTAAGTTATAATGAAATAACTTTTATGGGGCATTTTCTTTTATGGGGCATATTGTCCTCTCAAAATTTGACTCAGGAACTGCAAAGTATAGCCCTATACAGGCTACACAGGGCTATATACAGGGCTATAATTTACATAAATTGCTCTGTTCATAATTTCCCCAAGGACCTAAAGAGAAATAAATTTATTATTCAGAGATTGAGATAAGGACAATGGAGGTTCCTGTCATGGTCTCTGTCCCTGGAATGGTTTATAGCCCTGAGGCAGAGGTGTAGGGACCTAAAGCTAGAAGGACTGTTTGAATGAGAGAAACAGAGCTGGGGAAAAGTCTACTTTCCCCAACTACTAGGCAAGACTGCTGAGACCTAGGGACGGTGGGTTATACTTAGTACAACCAGGCATTTTTAAATTAACTGTCTTAGAGGAATGAGAGAGTGCAGGGGTGCAAAGGTGCAGGGGAATTGTTCTATTAGAAGAGACTTAAGAGAGATGATGTATCTAAATGTGCTGCATAATTCTTGATTGGCTCCTTGTCCAAAAACATATGTATTTATAAAAGATATTTTTAACTCAGTTGGGAAAATCTGAGTAAGGATGAGGTATTAGATGTCATTAGGAATTAGCGTTAATTTTGTTAGGTGAGAAAATGGTATTGTGGTTATGTAGAAGAATGTTCTTGAAGGGATTCATAGTACGTCACGCCAAAAAATGCCACTCTGGCATAAGGATTATTTTGAGCTAAAGGCAACTGAAAAGAAACAGACACAAGAAAAATCTTCTCCACCCAGTAACATCCTCACTCCTGTCTCTACCAGGAAGGGCAGGACACTGTTAATTACTGGATAAAGCTCTAGATTCTTACCACCAGAGGAATCTATATAACAAATCTTGCTAAAATAACATTTAGTTTCCACTCATTTCATCCATGTATTTACCATCCCACAGTTTGTTACTCCTAGAAGCTCAAAGACCCTTCTGTTGTCTTGTCACTTCACTACAAATTTGCTGTCCTTTTGTTAAGGTGTGATCTAAGCCCAAGTTCTAACCACTCCTTTGAATTACTTATCACTGAGCTCTCCCATGTGTATGTGTAATGCACTTGTTAATAGACTTCTGTTTGTTTTTCTCTTGTTAAACTGTCTTTTGTCAGTCTAATTTGCAGGGCTCAGCCAATAAACCTAAAATTGGTAAAGGAAATATAATTTTTTTTTCTTTCCAACACCTTTATGTTTTGAAGGTGCATGCTGAAGTACACAGGAATAAATCATCATGCTATGTTCAGTTTACTTTGAAATGATTCTACAAATGCAAATATACACATACACAGAAACAATTATATAAATATGGCAAAATGTTACCTGTTGAATCTATCTGGTCGATATTTAGAGTGTTCATTTTCTCATTCTTCCTACTTCTCTGTATTTTTGAGATTTTCTACAATAAAAAGTCTTTAACTAAACTACGAAAGAGTGCTTATTTTTCTAAAAAGTGTGACAACTTCCTTATATTAGAAATGAAAAGATCTTAAGATACCTAATTTAATTCCTGAAGCCAATGACTGTCAAAAACTCTACAGATGTATGTATATGTAATATATAGTTTTTTTTTCTTGAGTACTGTTATATACTTTGTAAAACCTTAAAACTAAACATATGTCTTTTAAAATAGTAGTATATTAACATTTTGAAATACTATGGTAATTACCTTGATCTGTATAGATGAATTATAACCCACACATCTTTTTCTGCATTTGTGACTTCATTTACATACTGATTTCCAGAAATTTCTCTTAATTCTCCAAATTTTTGTTTTTTCTTAAGAGCTCTCCATTCCTGTAACCGCTTCTTTCTAATTAAAACATGAAATTTAATTACTTAAGAATATTCTTATATTCTTAAGGTCATTCTCATATGTAGTAACAATTTAGGGCAATGAATATAATGCCTATACATATCAAACACTTTAAATGATGAGATAACTATGAATTATCTTATAAAGCCAATTTTTCTTTTTATATGCAAATTTGTGTTATGGATATTGGAAAGTATAAGAAGTTTGCTATCAACTTTTAAATTTGTTTGTGTTTAAAACTAGGTTTAAATCATAGCTATAGAGAGTTTTTCTAGATGTTGTGCCAACAAATTCTCATGTACAGGCTGAATACTTCGTTAAGGAGAATAATGATATCCAACACTTATCAAGTGCTTGCTATGTTGCCAGGCACTATTTTAAATACATAACATTAATGAACTTAATCCTTGTAAAAATGTTACAAAGCAAGTATTATTATTATCCCCATTTAAACGTTAGTAACTATCATGCTAAGATGATCTTTACTTTGAAGCCTTTGTGGATATTTGTAATTACTTGTTATATACATAGATTTATTATAGACAGAGAGGTAGTAGAGGAGAGCGATTATGAGCTTGTATTATAAGGTCAGCCTAAACTGGGTTTAAATGCCAGTTCCAGTACTTGTTAATAGCATAAACTTGGGCAAGTTATTTAATCTCTCTATACTTCAGTTTCCCTAACCGTACATGGGAATAATACTAATAACTACTCACAAAGGATTATTGGGAAATAAATAATACATGTAAATTTCTTAGCAGGGTGTCTGACACACTGTGAGCATTCAATAAATGTTTACCTATTTATCTATCCATAGAGAACCTTAAAACTTTGTTTAAAAAACCAACTCTCTCAACATTTATATACTTTGATAATTTTGCTGTTGAACACCTGGATTCATAAAGCAAATCTAAATGGTTTCTGACATGTCTGCAAGTTTATTAACATTTAATGATTCTATACTTCTAAGTTTGCTGGGAGTATTTACTCTCTTTCTTTCTCTGTGTATTAACCATATTTTCTTATTTTATGTATTCTCGATGCTCTGCCATCTGGCAAATTGCTGATTCTGTAGAGTCTGCCCCTCCCAGGGCTAGCAAACTCCACGAGAGAGCAAACACTCTTCAAACACAAACCAAGCAATCTAGGCTCATACCCTCAATCACCTCATTTGTCAGACTGAGCCACTCTTCCCTGCCCTAATCATCCCAGGGTCAGGTACCAAACAACTAGAGATAGACCCTATATCCCAGAGCCCACCAAAATTATTGAAACTAGCCAATCCTAATTTTGTTTACCCTGCCTTGTCTTGCTTTTCCCATAGAAACCACAATAAAAGCATTATGCCCATGCTTTCCCCTTGCTCCTTCTGACTCCTGACCAAATCAGGTGTTTCACTGCATGGCCTTGGTGCGGCATGATGTGGCATACACACCACAGTTGGAAACTGTGAATAACCAACTATCCTTTCAATAGCAACCATCTCCTGACACATTTGAATAAAAACAAAACCTGGGTGTATTTTAAAACATTCTGACCTTATTTCACATGCTAGAAACATATCAAGTAAAACCTCTTACTTTACATAACCAGTAATCCAAGCACAATCAAACCTAGGGGAGAATGCCAAGGATAGTAACCCAAGGCTATTTGGGACAGTAACCCAAGGCTGGGGGACCTCTCATAGTTTTCAAATTGAAGTCCTTCAATTTTTCTCCACTGGCCCAGGTATTTGGAACCTAGAGTTACTCCACAATTCTTCTAAGGGCCCTACTTTGTTTGCACCAAGTATCTAATTTCTCTCAATTTGATCTTACTGGCTTAATATCTTTCAGAAATTTCAAAATATTTTTGTTCCAATGATGACACTATGCTCTACCTAATGGTACAACTATCAACTACTTCTCTTCCTCCTCCCCTCTTCCACTTCTTCCTTCTTCTCATTTGTCTTTTTTACTTCAATGGAATTGGGCAGGGGAGAACGGTAAACTCATGGGCTAGTTTTGCCATTAGGAGTTCACACAGTGTTCAATAGCCTGCATTTTTCACCTAACAATCCTATCAGTTGGGATTCAGTTGCATAAACAGAAAGCTCACTAGCTATTTTAAGCAGAAAGGAGCTTAATATGGGAAATTAAACGGTTTACCAATCCAATGAAAATACAGAAGAAGCAGGCTCTAGACCTGGCTACCAGGAATGACTCCTAGAAAAACATGCAAAACTGGTCTGCCAAGGCTTTCTCTACCACAATCTGAAAACTAGGGAATCTGGAACTACAACTCCATTGTTGGCTCTAGTACCAAACTATTCTGAGAATCAGAAAGCCAGTGTAACAACTTTTGTCTCTAGAAATGTCTTCTTAGCAATAATCTGAGGATGAGAAATTGTTGCCAAAATAATGGCTCCATTGGATACTATACTACCTACCTGGATGATCGGATCAATCATATTCCAAACCTCAGCATCATGCAATGTACCCATGTAACAAACCTGCATGTGCATCCCCTGAATCTATAACAAAAGTTGAAATTATAAAATAAAAAAAATAATGGCTTCAAAACCATGATGCAAATTCTAGATTAGTACCAACTAAATGGGTGCTTTGTGTGTTTCTACTTCTTTCCACACTTAATTTAGTTCTGAATTCACATCCCTGGTGAATGTCTAAGTCACATTATTTACCTTTACTGCAATAAAGTCTGAGAAATATCATTTTAGTTTTTTAGCTTCCATGGTACCAGAATACCCCAAGGGAAAGGGGAGCATATGTCAAAAAGGCCAGTTTAGTATTATATGCTACCAACAATATGCTACAGATTTGTTTATTGCTATGTATAAATTTTTTCATCCTTTTAGCTAGAAGAGCTTCTGAGCTGACTTGTTATTTTATAGCTAATCATCTACACAATAAGCTTTGTCTCTTCTTTTTTGAATATTACATCTTTTTTTTTTTTTTTTTTTTTTTTTTTTTTTAAATCTTGTCCTAAGGCACTGGCTAGGACCTATAGTATGATGTTTAATAACAGAGATGAGGTGGGACATGGTGGCTCAAGCCTGTGATCCCAGCACTTTGGGAGGCCAAGGCGGGCAGGTCATTTGAGGTCAGGAGTTCAAGACCAGCATGGCCAACAAGGCAAAATTCTGTCTCTATCAAAAAATACAAAAATTAGCCAGGCGTGGTAGCATGCACCTGTAGTCCCAGCTACTCAGGAGGCTGAGGCAGGAGAATTGCTTGAACCCAGGAGACAGAGGCTGCAGTGAGCTGAGATTAGGCCACTGCACTTCTGCCAGGGCCACAGAGCAAGACTCTGTTCCCCGCTACCACCAAAGAAAAAAAACTGATGATAGTGAACAATTCATCTTTTTCTCATAATAACTTTTAATGTTTGTTAAAATTTTTATCAAGTAAAAAATGTTCCATTACTTTAGCTTACCACTAATTTTTAAAAAGTATTTTCTGGCTGTTTTGTTTTTACTTTAAATGAGGAATTTGCCTTAAATCAGCACTAGCAAGATAAGTACAGAATTTCTTAAGAACAAGTAATATTTTTAAACATTACAGGTTCAGGTACAGAAGTGAAAATAATGCCATAATTTGGTGGCACCTAAATTTGTGATTCTGATGTGGAATATACAAATAAAAGAATTCCTATTTATGGCTTCTCTCTTTAATCTCTATGGTAGAGACAGGGTGATCATTATTATAGCTTTCTCTTCTGGGGAAGCTACACTTACTTGGAAGACTACATTTGCCAGCTTGCCTCACAGTTGGATTAGGGTCATGAGACTAGATTACAGCCCATGGCACATGAGTGAAAGTGATATATACATTTCAGTAACTCATCCCTAAAATGCCCCACATGATCTTTCACACTGTCTTTCTGATCCACACAACTAGAGGTAAAGGTTTCTGAAATTATGTAGCCCCTAATGAAAACAGCCCAAGTCCATAGTCATCACTTGGGAGAGAGCTGCTCAGGAGAACTATAGGATAAGCATCAAAGAGTTGTGTAACCATCACCACTACCTAATTGGAAACATTTTCATCACTCCACAACAAACCCCTGTCTATTCACAGTTACTTCCTATCCCCCATTCCAGGCTCTGGTGATCGGTAATCTGCATTCTGTCTCTGTGACTTTTTGTACTGGTTTCTTTCCCCTAGCATGATGTTTTCATCCATGTTGTAGAACATATTTGTATTTCATTTCATTTCATTTATGGCTGAATAATATTCCACTGTATAGATATATCACTTTTGGTTATCTACTCATCAACTGATGACATTTAGATTGTTTCCATTTGTGGGTTATTGTGAGTAATGTTGCTATGCCATTCCTATATATGTTTTGAATTCTCTTGGGTATATATCTAGAAGTGGAATTGCTAACTTTATGTTTAACCTTTTGAGGATCCACCAGATTTTTTTTCAAAGTGGCTGTACCATTTACATTCCCAACAGTAATTCACAGGGTTCTCATCCTCACCAACTTATTTATTATAACCACCTTAGTGTGTATGAAGTGGTCTCCCATAGTGGGGTCTTCCCTAACTCCAGTAGTTAGTGTCAGAATTGAAATGAACTGTAGAACAACCAGTTGGTGTCCAGGAAGTTGGAGAATTGGTTGTGGGGGATTCTGCTACATTTCATGCTGGAAGTGGTATCAGTAAAACACACCAGAGGAACTAAAAACTACAGTAACTGAAATAAAAGAATACATTGGAGAGTTTCAAAAGCAGATTTGAGGAAGCAGAAGAATCAGCAACCGTGAAAATAGGACAACTGCAATGATCAAATCTGAGGAAAAGCAAAAAAAAGAATGAAAAAATAAATAAATAGGGCTTAAAGAGTCTATGGGATGATATCAAGCAGACCAACATCCATGTGTGACTCTCAAAAGAAAAGAGACAGAAAAAAAGCATAAATAATATTTTAAGCAATAATGGCTGAAAATTTCCCAAATTTGATGAAATACATGAACTGATATATCTAAGACCAACAAACTCCAAGTATAAACTCAAAGACGCCCACATGGGGATACATCAAAAACTACTGAAAGGCAAGAGACAGTGAGAATCTTGGTAGCAGAGAAGCAAGTCATCACATACAAGGGATCCTCAATAACACTATCAGCCAGTTTCTCAGTAGAAATTTTGGAAGCTAAGAAGACAGTGAGTTGACATTTTTTCAATGCTGAGAGAAATAAACTATCAACCAAGAATTCGGTATTTGACAAAACTATGCTTTAAGAATGAGAATAAATTAATGCATTCTTACATTTAAAATAAATAAATAAATAAAAATAAAAAAACACCAAGAGACCTAGACCTGCCCTAAAAAATGTGTAAAAGGAGTCCTTCAGGCTGAAATGAAAGGACACCAGATAGTAACAAAAGCCACATGAAGAAACAAAGAACACTGGTAAAGTTCACTACATAGGGAAATATAATAGCCAGTATTACTGTGTGGCTTTTACATTTTCCTATGTAAAAGCCATTATTGGAGGTGGCTTCTTTCCTTTTCTTTCTTCTTCTTTTTTTTTTGAGACACAATCTTGCTTTGTTGCCTGGGCTCGAGTGCCCATAGTGTGATCTCAGCTCACCGCAACCTCCACCTCCCAGGTTCAAGCAATTCTCACACCCCAGGCTCCCAAGCAGCTGAGATTACAGATGTGTGCCACTACGCTTGGCTAATTTTTTTGTATTTTTAGTGGAGACGGCGTTTTCCCATGTTGGCCAGGCTGGTCTCGAACTCCTGACCTCAGGTGATCTGCCTGCCTTGGCCTCCCAAACCAGTGGAATTGCAGGCATGAGACACTGTGCTTGGCCTACAGTTGGTTTCTAACTTCTCTTTTTCTCCTGTATGATATAAAAGGCAAATATATAAAGCAATAATAAATCTATGTTAATGCATGCACAATATGTAACAATGGAGTCTGTGACACTAACAAATAAAGAGAAGGATGGATATGTGTTTACATGCTATTGAATCTAAGTTGGTATAAGTTGGTATTATTCAAAGTAGGCCATTGTAAGATGTTAATTTTTATCCTTAAGGTAAAAACTAAAAGATACACAGAAAATGAAAAAAGAAGGAAATAAAAAATGATACACTACAAAAATCAGCTAACTGCAAAAAGAAAGTAGTGATAGAAGACGTAAGAAAACAAAATTATATAAGAAATACAGAAAACATTTAAGTAGCAGAAGCAACTCCTTTCTTAACAGTACTTATTTTAAATGTAAGTGAATTTTAAATTAGTGTGATTAATCTCCAGCTAAAGGCAAAGATTGGCAAAATGAACTTTTAAAAAACCATGTTCCAGATTTCTCAGGCTTATTCTCCATTTTTTTTTTTTTTTTTTTTTTAGAATAAAAAGAATGAAAGAGAGAAAGGAAGAGGAAGAGATTTTAGAAAAAGAGAGAAAAAGAGAAAGAAAGAAACAACAAAAGAAAGAAAAAATGAAAGAGAGAGAAAGAGGAAGAGATTTTAGAAAAAGAGAGAAAAGGAGAAAGAAAAACTGCAAAAGAAAGAAAAAAATGAAAGAGAAAGAAAGAGGAAGAGATTTTAGAAAAAGAAAAGGAGAAAGAAAGAAACAGCAAAAGAAAGAAAAAAAGAATGAAAGAAAGAAAGAGGAAGAGAA
>CAUYQU010052135.1:0-46972 GCA_963574635.1 Cheracebus regulus
ATTTTGTATGTTACCTTATTAAAAGCACAGAGAGAAGGAAATCAGCAAAAGAGAAAGAGACAGCTAGGCTCCAATGTTCACCTTTCTTTCTCCATGACTAGTCCAAGAATAAAACAGGCAAAAATTTCTGAGTACCTACAAGGCTAGACTGATTTAAATAAAATATTGGTTGGCTGCTTATTTGTTATTTTCATCCCCTATTCCTTCCTGACTCCATTTTGTTTCTCCAGACTCATTTTTCTCCAGACTCATTTTTTTCCTCCAGCCATAGGGAGAGTACCCCTGGAATTCAGGGTTTAAGGGCTGCTTCAGGGAAGAAAGGGTGAGGGAAAGCCTAGACTGACCTTCCTACTTTTGCTGTTTTCTCCAATGCCTAGGTGTCATTTTCGGAGTAGCCTGTCCTAAATCCCAACTCTGTACAGAAAGACAAAAAGGTTTTACTCCAAATAAAGTAGTTAATTTATTAAACAAATTATTTCAGCACTTGCACGAAATGTAGTTAATCCACTGCTCCTAAGCACCTGAGCATGGAAGCCGGATGACTTTGTGCTCTAGACATGGAAGACCCCCACTCACGTAGCCAGGAGAGGACAGAGCTGGAACTTGTACAGAGGCACTTTGATTTTTGAGGCCTGGCTTTTAATCTCCAGGCTATGCTGTTTGCATAAAATTAACTGAAGCATTATATTCCCAATAAATTGTCAACTCTTTCTTTCCTTGGCCACAAATGACAGTAATACTTCAAATTTCATGATTTTATTTGTATTGTTTAAATTTGACTATATAAAATGTTATGGTTTTATTTTCAGCATATTTATTTCATGAATAAAATGACCTTATTGGTAACAGTAGTATTAATTTAAATGAACTTGGGTCAGAGGAATCTTTTTTTTAAATGTGTATTTTACTGCATTTTAGGTTTTGGGGTACATGTGAAGAATACACAAGATGGTTGCGTAGGTACATACATAGCAGTGTGGTTTGCTGTCTTCCTCCCCATCACCTATATCTGGCCAGAATCATCATCTTTTAATTAATTATTTATATCTCCTGGAACTCTCTTTTTTGTTTTCCTATTTCCATTCAGTAACTTCACTTGGGTTTCCCTTCTGGCAGGAAATTTAGATGTTCAAAAGATTGTATTGAACAGAAAAAAATAATTTAGGGTACTTTGAAGTTAAAAAAAAAGATGGTATGTATAAAACAAATAGATTAGAAGGAAACCTAGACCCTTGCTTTCATACTAAGTTACACCTGAGCAAGTCCATAATATTGATAAACGATGTCCTTGGAATAGCTAAGTTATCAGAAGAGAAAGGACAGCTTGGCGGTGTTAGGAGTCGCTGAGCTGCAGAGGGCTGAGCCCGCAGGGGCAGGTGGTCAGTTACAGCAACAGGTCAAAGGCAGGCATGGCTTTCCTCCCTCGATGGGCCCAGGAAGCCAAAGCCCGAGCTGAGAAAGCAGTGACTCACTTGCTCCCCACTCCCCACGGAATGGAGCCCTGGTCCAGGGTCAGGCAGCTCTGCTCAGGTGTGGGTGTCTTCTCACCATCGAGGGAGCCGCAAACAAAAGGTTCTTGAAGTTTTCTGGGCCCTGGAATCAGGAGAAGGGTGAGGGAAGAGGGTTAAAAATGGAAAGTGTTGGGTGAGGGCTCAAAGTGGAAAAAGCGTCTCCAAGTTTTCTCCTTCCTCGCTGCGAAAGGAGGTCTCAGCAGAGGAACTCGAAGAAGACCCTTGCCCAAAATCTCAGCTAAAAAGGCTTAGACGAGCAGAGCTGGGAATGTAAATGCGCTAAGAGCACGGCCTGGGCCGGAGTCCTTGACCGCTGCTTCCTTCAGGCAGTGATGCCGGACTGCACCAAGCCAGGTGCCCAAGTGCCTCAGGTGAGGCCGGCAGGTGAGGCTGGCAGGTGAGGCTGGCAGGTGAGGCTTCCATTGACCAAGGGCAGCCCCAGACACTACGTGGAGGTTTCCAGCAGGGAGCCAGGCTCCACAGATGGAGGCGATTTTGCAGAGAGCTCTCACTGTCGATTTGACTACTCAGTAAGATCTTCTTAGTAACACTGTACGTAACTGTTTTTGTTTTCTATTAATGTGCTATGATTTCATTCCCTCCAGTTGTGAATATTAAACCAGTGAAACATGGAAAAGGAGTGACTCTCTGTATCCATATGGTCACTTAGAATATTTGAATGAACTTGAAATGTTCTGCAGGTTTATTAATGGGAAAATGTAGAAATAGAAATGTGGGCAATTTGGCTTCACTCAGCCACAGGAAAATCAATGCTGCTTATACATATAATGATCTTAAATTCAGAGAAAATAGGAGTTGGATATCACAGAGTTTGTGCTGATGGCTTCCTATCATTCATACGATTCTGATTCCAATCCTCGTTATGATGACGAATGATGCCGCTGAGCACTTGATGGAAAGGAGGGAGATGACGAGAGTCAGGGGTTGAATGGAACCAGTCATTAGGACCTGTTAAAGCAAACTAAATATGGCCTGGGAAGGACTCCGTATATCTATGTTTGAGTCCTTGTGGATGAACTGTAACCTAGCTTAACAGTCGGACAAAGCTGAAAACCTAACTTAGTAGTATATGCACCTGTAACAATGGCTGAGTGCTGGCCAGTCCTAGGGGCCATACTTCAACCACTCATAGGCTGCTTTGAATTTTCAAACTGCCTTCAAATAAGGCAAATGCAGAGCTGTAACCAATCTTACTGTTTCTGTACCTCACCTCCGATTCCTGTATGTCACTTAATCTTTTCGCCTGTAAATTTGTTCTGATCACGAGGCACCCTTGGAGTCTCTGTGAATCTGCTGTGATTCTGGGGGCTGCCGGACTTGGGAATTGTTCGTTGCTCAATTAAACTCCTTTAAATTTAATTCGGCTGAAGTTTTTTTTTCTTTCTTTCTTTTTTTAATCAGACCCAATGGCTCCATCGTGCCTTCACTGCTCCACCAGAGACCTAACCCTTTTTTCACTGGGACCACAGTCAGACAGGGAGGGACTTGAATATTCTAGGCACATTTTGAGAAGCGGTTTTATGTGTGTGTATTTTGGGATGGGGCAGAAAGTCAGCCCCAGTCTGGGTCTGATTCATGGTCCAGTCAGACCTCAGGGCTGGAGCAGGGAAGAAGTGGATCCCCTCATCAGAGCAATGAAGGGCGTCTTGGCAAGCAAGCCAGTCACAGGAGACCCTAGTTCTAGCAGGGCCTGCAAAGTCTGCTATTTTGGTGGTTCTCTTAAATAGAAGATGAACTACGAACATGAAATTGTGTGCAGAGATGGGAAAGGGGCCCCTGCCTGTTACCGGAAAGGAGTTCAGATCCAGACCCCAAGACAGGGTTCTTGGATCTTGCACAAGAAAGATTTCAGGTCGAGTCCAGGGAGTAAAGTGAAAGCAAGTTTGTTAAGAAAGTAAAAGAATAAAAGAATGGCTCAACTATAGGCAGAGCAGTCCCGAGGGCGGCTGATTGCCCATTTCTATGGTTATTTCTTGATTATATACTAAACAATAGGTGGATTATTTGTGCCTCACCTTTTTAGACCATATAAGGTAATTTACGAAAGTTGCCATGGTATTTGTTGACTGTGATGGCGCTGGGGGGAGTGTAGCAGCGGGGACAGTATGACCAGAGTCACTTTCATAGTCATCTTGGTTTTGTTGGGTTTTTGCTGGCTTCTCTCCTGCCACCTGTTTTATCAGCAGGGTCTTTATAACCTACATGTTGTGCCAACCTCCTGTGTCATCCTATGACTTAGAGTGCCTAACCATCTGGGAATGCAGCCCAGTAGTTCAGGCTTATTTTGCCCAGCCCCTATTCAAGATGGAGTTGCTTTGGTTCAAATGCCTCTGGCATTGCCCACAGGGAAAGGCTGAGGAAGGTCATGCTTTATTAACTTCATGGTAGATCTGCCCCTGAAGCATAAAAAACACAGCTGAGCTTCAAATCCTTGACTATGAAATTGCTTGTACATCAACAATTAAACTCTTACCCAAACCACATTTTAAAATTACAAATACAGATAACACAAATTAAGAAGTACAGTGGAAGAAGTTTCTAAACTGATACTTGTTTTCATTTGAGAAGAGAAGAAGAAACATGAATGGTGGAGAATTAACCTAAACCAGTTATTTCCTGTGCACAGGAACACAGCAAGACATCTTTTATATGAACTCACTTTAATTCTCACCAAAGCCTAGGGGATTTTATTTTCTCTTTCATAAAGATGACAATTAAGCTGAAAGCTGTTAAGAAATCCTAAAAGACTTATCAGGGGTTATATGAGTGATGGAGAATGACTAGAATTAGCCTCAAGGCTCTCTGAGGAGGAAGCAAATCAATGAAAAATGAGGTCCTTCAGGAAGGGGACTCTTGGTTTTAAAAAAAAATCTTGTAACTTTCAAAGTTTGGGAAATAATATGGTAAAGGAAATCCAAGAACCAGGAAAGGGAATTGGAAAAACCCTGAATTCCATTTTCTAAGGAATTTACTCTTCCATGGCCAGTAAAACAAGGGGACCTGATTAAGACTATAGGCCACTGCCTCTGGGTTCTTGAAGATGGGCATAGCTTTCACTTAGAGTGCTTTAGAATCCTTCCTTTCCCTCCATCGTTAAGTATCCTTTGAATCTTTACATCACATTAAAAACATCTCATTGTCTAAGTTCACTAAGTGAGCAGACCAATAATTATAATAATGAATTGAATTCCAACAGCCACTTGAATAGCTAAATCCAACATTCAGGCTGCTTTGTGAAGTTAATTTCTTTCTTGAGATTGGTTTTTGGCACACACACATACACAAACACACTCTTATGTATATATACACATACGTGTATAAAATATGAGGGTAGAAAAAAACAGGCACCGTGCTTCTGGTAATTTATGAACTAGAAAATTGCCGCTGATGTGCATTATATAATCATGCCCATTTTGGCTCTGATTAGCCCCTAGCTATAAGTTAAAAATACATACCATGATAGAAATATAAAAAATATATTTGTAGTAAAATCATTTTTAAGCTTCTATATTACGCTAAACACTGTACTGTATTTTTCAATGTTGTCAAAGCCTTTTGAAGACAGGTGCTATTGCTCCTTTTATAGAGGAAGAAACAGGGGCTTAGAGACATGAAATGACATGTCAAAGTTCATAAAATTATCAAAGCAGGAAATGTGACACCTATTCCAGAAATTCTGAGACAAATATTTGTACTAGAACTGATTTGTTTTAACATAGATAAAGCCAAGCAGAGTCAAGGAATTCTAATATCTTTATAAAAATAAAAATGGGGCCGGGCTGTGGATCACCCCTGCAATCCCACCACTTTGGGAGGCCAAGGTCTGAGGTTTGCTTGAGCCTAGGAGTCTGAGACCAGCCTAGGCAACATACTGAGATCTTGTCTCTACTACAGATGGGGCGCCTATAATCCCAGCTACTGGGGAGGCTGAGATGGAAGGATTGCTTGAGCCCAGGAGTTTGAGGCTGCAGTGAGTTGTCAGTGCAACACTGCGCTCCAGCCTGGGTGACAGAGCAAGACTCTCTCTCAAAAAAGTTAACATAAAAATAAATTTTATTTTTTGTTTGTTTTATTTCTTTTAACTTTTATTTTAGGTTTGGGGGTACATGTACAGGTTTGTTACGTGAGTAAATACGTGTCACAGGGGTTTGTTGTACAGATCATCTCATCACCCAGGTATTAAGCCCAGTACCTAATAGTTATCTTTCCTGCTCCTCTCCCTCCTCCCACCCTCCACAAGTAGACCCCATTGTCTCTTGTTTCCTTCTTTGTGTTCATAAGTTGTTATCATTTAGCTTCCACTTACAAGTGAGAATATACAGTGTTTGATCTTCTATTCCTATGTTGGCTTGCAAAGTACAATAGCTTCCAGCTCCATCCATACTCCTGCAAAAACCATGATTTCCTTTTTATATGGCTGCATAGTACTCCGTGTACCACAGTCTTTATCCAGTCTCTTTATCCAGTCTCTCATCGGTGGGCATTTAGTTGATTCCAGGTCTTTGCTATTGTGAATAGTGATGCAATGAACATTTGCATGCATGTGTCTTTATAGTAGAATGATTTATATTCCTCTGGATATATACCAGTAACAGGGTAGCTGGATTGAATGGTAGTTCTGGTTTCAGCTTTTTGAGGAAGCTAGCTTCATTTGAATTTTATATATCCCAGAGAGAATTTCAGAATGTATATTCCATTATTGAGAAAAAGACTACTGTAGTATTTTTCATTTAAAAACTATTAGAAAGATAAAAATAAATAATGTAATAATTTTCAAAAAATTTCACATCAGTAATTCTTACAGTTAATATTCACTTCTCTAGTCCACGTGACAAAGTTTCTCACAGGAACAAGATTTTTGTTTTTTTAATCAATTATTAATATTTGTGTGATTTTTTTTTTTAGTCTTAGTCTAGCAAGTTTCCCATAGATGAAAATTATAACCCAATAGGGTTGGAAGAATAATATTCATTCTACTTACCAGAGCTATTAATTTTCTTAGTGTCTAACTGTGAATGCTTATATTTACTTTAAATTATCTCTTTTATACGCACTAAAAACAAATGTTTCAGGCGAAACTGATCTCTCTTCTCAGATAGCAGGTTAATGGGTGCTCTTGGTGAGCTATGGTGACTGGGGGTGTAAACAAGGAAGCTTCTTATATATCTCAAGCTAAACTTAACTGTAATTTTAGTTTGAAAAAATTATCGAGAATACTACTGGTACATTGAGATATATAATGATGTGATTTTTCTGTATTTATAGTAAACTTCCATTTAAAAGTTTTTAAAAATCCACGAATGTTGGAAAGTGCTCTTTAAAAGATTATTTTATAAATAATAATTCTAATGTATTTTTAAGAAAACTACAGGTCTCAGTGAAACGGAGATCTGGCAGCTCTTTTGTCACACAGCACTCCATACTTCACTAAAGTTTTAAATATTATTGGTTTTTAAATATAAATATAGAGCCTTCATGGCTTGATTTAATTTTCCCAAATTTACATATTTGACCCCAGACCTTACTGACCTCTAATAGTCTTATTTTAAAAATGAAATTAATAGATCTATAACTGAAATGACTTTAGGATATTAACATTACGTTTCGAACTCTTTAATGAGAAGTGATTGATGGTAGCTGCAAGTTCCCCATACTACTCATGGCCCCATGGAGGGAGCTCGTGCTCATGCCAACTCCAGTTGACGGATTGAGTTCCTCCTGTTATCGTGATACCTGTGCTGCCCCCAGAGGGTCTCTGGTGTAGACTTCTCTTCTGAGATCCAAAACCCTGTGTCTAGTTGCCTCCCTGATTATCACACTTGAATATCTAGCAGCTAAAGAAAGATGAGTCCAGGTATTCCAATCTTGTCCTGCCAAAGCCCTACAAACCTATGCTTTTTTTCCTAATTTCAGCAGACAAGGCTGCTAATTCTGAGTGCCTCATGCTATTCCTTCCTTACCTCTCACCCCTCACGTCACCACGTCCTGTGTAATCACCAGGCAGTGGATTCTCTCTCCTCTTTTTTCAGAAGGCATCACCTTCTTTTCATTCCTTGAACATTCCAAGCTTTTTATCACCTTAATATTTTCAGATACAAAAGTATCCCTGGAAGTATTTTTTTTTCCATTCTCTGCACAGTTGAGCTGTTCTCATTTATAATTCAGGCAGTATTTTTAAAGAGATGTTTTAGACTACCAAGAAACAAAACTCATTCACCTTTTTTTCCTCTAACATCATTATTCTTTCTCCTAAGAGTCTTCTATTTTTTCCCCATAGCAATTAGCACAATTAAATTATAAATATATTTATTTACTTGCCAGGCCACAAAATTGCACAAGTCAATGCTTGAGCCAATTCCTTAAAATAATGTAAATAATATATATTTGTATTTTATATAATATATACTATGTATGTATATTAGTTATATTACATGAATCTATTATATGCATAATTATTATATTAGTTTTGTTTCTCTAGAAGTTAATCCTTGCCTCATTCAGTTACCATGTTGAGAAATTGGCTGATTTTGAGTTTCAAGTGGGGAACCAAGGCTTTTACTCAGCCTGTAAAGGTTGTGGAAAGAAGCTTCTGTTCCTTGAGATGGGAAAGACAAGAGTCATATTTTGGCCGAAAGGAAGTGAACATTGTGCCAGTCATACAGTGAAATGAACCAGCCTTGGAGGCTGTACAGAGTCTAACAACTCATTGGAAGAGCAATGCACTGGCCTAATTCTGGAAATGCAGTCACATGACAAAGCGGGCTGGTGAACAAGAATAAGGGTAAAGCTAAGACTGTATGCCTGGACTCTAAGCATGCTCAATGTGTGCTTGAACGTGCTTTAACATAGTCTGGCCCTGAACACTGATTCCTTTGACAAATGTGAAAATGAATTTAAGGCTGGACACGGTGGCTCATGCCTGTAATCCTAGCACTTTGGGAGACCAAGGCAAGTAAATCGCTTGAGGTCAGGAGTTCGAGCCCAGCCCGGCCAACATGATGAAACCCCATCTCTACTAAAAACACAAAAAATTAGCTAGGCATGGTGGCAGGCACCTGTAATCCTGGCTACTCAGGAGGCTGAGGCAGGAAAATCACTTGAACATGGGAGGTGGAAGTTGCAGTGAGCCGAGATCGCACCATTGCACTCTAGCCTAGGTAACAGAGTGAGATTCCATCTAAAAAAAAAAAAAGAAAGAAAGAAAGAAAAGATAAAAAGAAAAAGAAAGAAAATGAATTAAAAAATTCAGAGCACACACATATCGGGGAGTAGCTACGGCACATCAAACTCAAATTAAATATTTTCTGTGACATGACTATTAGAGTGCTGGGAATATTTAATAATTCTATTCATGAAATGGATTATAAAGGTACTGTGGTACATATATACTGCATTATTTAAGGAGTTCTAACAATTTTATAGCCATTTTTGAGGTACTTACAATTCAGTTATAGATGTAAGAAAAGGTGACAAAGAATTGCTAGCAGAGACTTTAGTCCCATGGAGAAAATATTAATGTGCCAATATTAAAATTTCATTTATATGTCATACCTTATAAAGCAAATGGCAAAGATGAATACTTTCATCTGACAAATAGAGATATAAAGCACTGAGAAGTTCCAGTTCCTTATCTAATGTGAACCAACTTTTCAGTGCAAAGGCCAAAGGGAAAAAGGACAAACATTTTCCTGAAAGTGGTGTTGGCATTCTCCGCACTGAATACCTGTTATGAGAACAGGAAGTAGTGAAGGCAGCAGGCTGATGGAAATCCAGGAGCAGGGAGCATGACGAAGAGTGTTGGTCTTTGTCAGAGACCATTTTCTGAGCATATTGTCTTTTTTTTTTTTTAAAGACAGAGACTCACTTTGTCATCCAGGCTGCAGTGTAGAGGCAAGATCTCGGCTCACTGCAGCCTCTGCCTCCCAGGTTCAAGTAATTCTCCTGCCTCAGCCTCCTAAGTAGCTAAGACTACAGGCACGTGCCACCACGCCTGGCTAATTTTTGTATTTTCAGTAGAGATGGGGTTTCACCATGTTGGCCAGGATGGTCTCAAACTCCTGACCTCATGATCTGCCTGCCTCAGCCTCCCAAAGTGCTGGGATTACAGAGGTGAGCCACTGCGTCCGGCCACATATTGCTTTTACAATGGTACTTCAACTAGTGAAGTGGGAGGCTTCATACAGACAGGCAACATCTGTTCCACAATTCCAAAATACCTATGAAGGTGAATTAGGCAACTCGTCCTTTTATTATTCTGTTTGTCAAAGTCTAAGTTCCACTGGGACAATTATTTGTTAGGAAAGACCAAAATGTCATTCTACATCCTTTTTTTGCAGACACTAATTCTATCTATTCTATTGGAAAATAGATGTGCATCTTAGAAAAATTCACAGAGGCAGTTAAAGGACTACAGAAGTAAAAACCTACAAAAGTAAGCTAGGGTATGTTAAATGCATCAGACATTTCATCTAATTTGACTCCTTTGCTTTTGTTTCCTAGGCAATGTTTCCAGACTTGCTACCCAGGTTGAGTGCATTGGTATGATCGTGGCTTACTTCAACCTCAACCTCCCTGGCTCAAGGGCTCCTTCTGCCTCAGCTTCTGGAGTAGCTGGGACTACAGGCGCGCGCCACCACACCCAGCCCTAAGTTGCCTCTTGCTGTAACTAAAAGGTCACAAAAACAAAGAATTCTAGAAAATCTTCTGCTGAAGTAGTACGTTTGGTATTTACCACAATGACAATGTTTAAACGCCCCTGCCTCCACTAGCAGAATGCCAGAATTACAGCTAGACAGAGAATTCAGACTGCTGGTCGAGGGACATGGCTAGGAAATGCAACAAGGACAGCAGTGTTTTGGGGGAAGCCAGGTAGCTCTCGATGGGGCCTATATGAGTACTTATTCCTGGTGATAGGGAGAAAATGATTAGAAGACTCGCTCCCATTTCTCGACTCATTTCTACTCTGAGAGCTTTTTACTTCTAGAAACATGGTCTTAGTTTTCTGTGATTATGTTATTTTTTTAAAACTGATTAAATTTCACAGTTAATTTATGTTCATCCAACTGCTTAATAATTATACCTTGAATTTGTCTTATAATTAGTATTTCCTTGTTATTTCCAACAAGTGATAGTCTGCAGATCAGGTTCAGAGAGCCAGAGGTGTTCAGTCAAGCAGGTAGAAGGCAGGACATCGAACAGTGTGAATAAGAGGCAGCTAGAGTCCCCACACCTTTAAAGGAGGGTCCAAAGGACAGCTTTGGATCCAGGGAGGAAATCTCCATCAATACATCTCTCCTTCACGAAGCTGGGGGTGGCGCTGAGATTCAGGGTAGGGATTCCAGCCTTAGATTGGGGGAAGGAGAGGAGGCAAAAGGAAGGAAGCCTCGCATCCTCGTGTAAGGAAGGCAGCTTGCAGAAGTGAAGCTCAAAATGTTGCCCACAGCACAAGCAGTCCAGAGCACATGACATCCGCTGGGCTGGGGCCAGGACAAGAGAAGAAAGTCTGATGCAGGTCTGAGACTGGACCTGCGTTCCGTGTGCTTCTCTACAACCAGCCCAGAGTCGGCCCACGTACCAGGTCTTCCGGCTCAGATAAAGATCACACATGACTCTCCTGTAAAGTTGAAGCACAGGTGTGCCACTGTCAAAAAGGCACTGCCAGGGCAGAGGCTCAGGGAAGGATCAGGCAGCTCTGCAATCACCCTGGGGATATTTCACCTGGGTCAGGCGGCCATAGAGTCAACTTAAAATGTTGACTTTAAATCTAGATTATTTGGGGGCTGGTTTGGAAACTGGGGAGGTTTGTGTGTCCAGGCATGGTAGCAAGAAGCAAAGAAGCTTCCTCTCACTTGTCCCCAGAGCACAGAATGAGAAATGAAAACATCGGTACCGTGCGTTGAGGAGCCTTTTCTAACTTTTAAGTGTATTGTATCAGAACAGTTTCTCACACACAGAAACACATGGGCGCAGGGGCTTTTCTGGCTGGTTGGAAAGAGGGATGTGAGGTTTTCCCGTCCCTGGGTGGGTCTCAGTTCTCTTAGGGCTCCGCCTCCCGCTCACACCTCTATAGAGGGAGCTGGGGAAGTTCTGACAAGACTGATCTGAGGACACGTTTGCCACCTCAGTGCCAAAGCTGATGTGGGGACATGGCCTACGCAGTGAACCCGCTTTACCCAGGACACTCAGGACACTTAATGGTACCGACAGTTCTGTTTACGTCCTTCCCCACTACTTCCAGCATTATTCAAGGCGTAATTACTTGGAAAAGGTTGATTAGAATGAATTCGAGTTTAGCCTAGGTTATTATGCACCTAATTTGGCTAAACTTAGCTTCATATATGGAACAGAGGATATATGTCTCTAGAGATGAATCTGTGGAGACCTCAATAGGCACCAGTATATATTATTCCAAGTTTTACGTCTTTTCTTGTATATTGTTACCTTTGTGGCTCTCCCTTCAGTTAGGTTTATTTGCAATTCTCTTAGAAAATGTCAACTCCAATTCTGCAACTTACTGAGCAATCTTTATTGAAAACTTCAAAGTTATTAGTGCAATCCTATCCCTGGATCTTACTTCATATGTTGTTTTTATCTTCTCTTGAGTAATGAGTCATTTCAAAGGTGATTTTTTTTTTAAAAAAAACTTTATCTTACCTGGGGTTTAAGTGCAGAGAAAGGAGAAACAGACGAGCATTTTATTTATTTATTTATTTTTCAGTGCAGTTGATTATGGAGTCAGGGTAGTATTTCTGCTGTATATGCTGAACTCTATAGGATCTCATTTATTCATGATTAGAAGGCTTTCCTAGGGAAACCTGTGTGTTAACTTCAGGCAGATAATAAAACCTGGGGTAAATGGAGAGTCTCTACTGTGACATATTCAGGGTTAGCCCTCTCCTGCTGGTGCAGTTCAGTGTGAGTTTAGTCATTTGTGATCTCTTAACAGCAAAGAGATCTTTCTGCAGAGTCTAGGTGGGTTGATTATCAAACTAGGGAAAATTGTTGGCCACTTGTTATGGCTAACAACACAGGTGCTGGTCAACTTTACAAAAATTTAGAAAAGGATTTGCCATGACAATTATCTTAACTACTGTGAAAAAATGCCATCCCGTTTTATTTCATATTTGAATATACATGGGGACTACAATTTTCAGACCTGCGGTGAGTTCTGGCCAATGGAATTCAAGTGAGATGATAGATGCCACCTTTAAAGCCACCCCATCAACTGGCTCATCTCTTCACCTCTCAGCTCTTTCTCCTTCTGCATCCTGACGCCGGACCACTGTACAAGCTTACAAGCCTCATGTGGAACATGGTGGAGCCACCAGATGTTACAGGTATCCTTGAATGGAGAACTTTATACTACTTGGAAATGACAGTTTTATACTTTTCACAAGAAAGAAAGAAACTCCCATCATACTAAGCCACTATGTTGTGGGCTTTGCTGGTTAAACGGTGAGCAATATCCTGATGAATGCACTAGAGCACCACTCTCCACCATGGGAGCAACAGAACTTAGAATTACAGAGTGAACAAGGCGGGTGACAAGAAAAATCATGGGAGCAGGCATTTTTTCTGTATACAATTATTAAAAGCACATCAGAAAGGGTCTTTTTTTTTTTGAGATGGAGTTTTGCTCTTGTTGTCCAGGTTGGAGTGCAGTGGTGTGACCTTGGCTCACTACAACCTCTGCTCCCTGGGTTCAAGCGATTCTCCTGCCTCAGCCTCCTGAGTAGCTGGGATTACAGGTGTCTACCACCATGCCCAGGTAATTTTTTGTATTTTTAGTAGAGGTGGGGTTTCAGCATGTTGGCCAGGCTGGTCTTGAACTCCTGACCTCAGGTGATCCACCCGCCTTGGATTTCCAAAGTTCTGGGATTGTAAGCATGAGCCACTGCGCCCGGCCTCTTTCTTTTAATGCAGCTGCAATTCTCCTTGGATCTTCCAGTTAGAAATGTGTTCTAGTTGGGATACTCAGAAGTGTTCCTCGAGGTAGATTGACTCTAGATGAGTAAGGTCTGTAACTACCGTGTTCACTCTGTGCTGGGTCTCTGAGGCTGAACTAAATTAAAATAATCACCATTTCTCCTACACGGCATCTCTAATATGCCTAAATTTAGGATAAATGGCTAACTGTAGATACACACACATACACACACCCATACACAAACATGCACACACACACACTTATGTAGCACATAAGTTATACGAGATAGTTCACGAACCAGAAAAGATATTTCACTAACCAGAAAATAAGCAAAAGAAGCCAAAATATGACTCTTTCCTGGTGGTTCCTAGGATGGCTTTGTGGTTATGACCCAGACTAGGTAACCTGTTGTCAGTCATCAGAGTGACATATTATTTAGAAGTACTAAGCTGAAGGATTACTAGCCCCCAGGCCGGGAACAGAATCTAAAATATTTAAACAACAATATGTGAATTGTATAAGTATTAACTCAAAAATAATTTGTTTCTAAGAAAAGGAAATTCCTTGCCTTTGTTATAATTTTAATGTCGCGATTCCTTTTGTCCAACTGATGTTGTGTCTGCTGACATGGCAGCACCTTGACTGGGCTGCTATGTCAGCTCATTAGTTCCTCAGCTGTTTCAAAGTGGCTAATGGAATTCGGGCAACCTCCCCTCAGAGTTTCCCTGTCCACCAGTTCTTTCCGTTTTTGGTGTTGTTTTATTTAGTTTTGCTCTTCCATTTTCTTACATTTATTATGGATGAGTAACAATTAAGATCGTCAAGGACAGAGTAGGAAAAATAAAATTTATTGTGTTCCTAATGTTCAAGGATTTTACATTGTTTTGGGAACTGTAGAATGAGAATCTTAACAACTCTACTGTCATTGTTCTAATGCTAAAGATAATTTAAATTTGGTTATACAATAGATAAATATTTAGCACTTTCTAATACATTATTTCTGTATCATCATAGATATATTTCTAATGTAAATAGAATGTAATTCTGTTTAGATATGAAACAAATTGTATTAGAAATCACTTCCTTCATAATGGTATAAATAATTGTGAGAGAAATTGATTTATAAGAAAGAAGTGTGATCCTAGAATCCAGATATATTCGTGCAAGAACTTAGAGGTAATCTAATAGTTTCTTTATACGTGAAATCTCAAATCTGGTTTTAGATTCCTCTACAATGTTTCTTGATCTTATCTATCCAAAAATACATCATGAGTTACCAGCACTTCTTTTCCATCCTAGTCCATTATTCTCATGGAGCATTTCAGGACTATTTTCAAATTTTAATTCAATTAAATTTTCTTCCACCAATCATAAAATAACCTCATTCTTATCTCAATCAATAAATCTTCCTAGCCCCTTCGTATCTCTATTTATTCTCCCAAAATATGTATAGTTACAACCACACAAATACAACAACAAATGCAGACATTTATTTTAGCAAAATTTACATATAAACATTGTTAATAAAAATGTGATACGGACAGAAGAAAACAATTTTTTACTTGATCTTATCGGCATTGTGGATTAGGATTTATACTGAAATTTACACTGAATGAAAATGATTTAAATTCTGGAAATGTCACAAGAAAACATAATCTATTCATTGAACATGAGTAGTAGGTACTATTGTATATGTATATGTATATAAGCCTACACAAATGTTTGTAGCAACTTGGTTCATAATTATTAAAAAATTAAGATATTCTTATCTTTTTAATATCTGTAGAATATATAGTTATATATATTTTTTCAATCTTGATACTGGTAATTTGTGTTTCCTTCTTTTCTTTTCCTTGTTCTGCCCTGCTAAAATTATTGGTTTAATTAATTTTTAAGAAAATAGCTTTTAGCTTTGGTTTTCTTTTTATGTTTAACAGCTTTACTGAGGTATAATTCATATACCATAAAACTCACCCATCGTAGGTCTACCACTTATCTTAGTCCACTTGGGCTACTATAAAAACAATTCCAGAAACTGGCTGGCTTGTAAAGAACATAAATTTATTTATTACATTTCCAGAGGCTGAGAAGTTCAAGACAGAATGAATTAACAGCCTGTCATATACCCATACAATGAAATACTTAGTATTCATAAAGCAACAGAAAAAAACTATCAATTTACACAACAACTTGAATGAATTTTAAATACATTTTGTTAGGTGAAAGAATCTAAACCCAATTATATATGGCATGATTCCATTTGTATGACAATAAGAAAAAAAGTCAAAATGATAGAGGCAAAATATAGTTCAGTGGTTAATGAGAATAAAGGGATTAACTCTAAAGAAAATTTTTATAGTAAAAACACTGTTCTGTATGATAGTATGATGCGAGATCAAAACTGTATTTATTTGTCAAAACCCATATAAATGTACATTACAAAGAGTAAATTTTGCAGTGTACAATTTTAAAAACAAAAGGATGTCAGTGGATCCAAAAGTAAAATGTACTCTGCAAGAAATTAGCATGAATGCATTAAATATGTCACTGAAGAGGGTGTAGAGAAGGGACATGACCTAAATTCATTTGGAAAACAGTATCTTGAGTGAACACCATGAGGCTAAGAATAAAAGAAACTGTACAAAAACATTGTACCTTATTTGGCAAACCTTCTTCTTACAGGAATATATGTTGTCAATTCTGAAACTATTTTACACATATACTAGAGTTGAAGAAATAAAGAAAGAAAGCATAAATAACAGGGTGTAGAATTCTCACTTCCAGAAAAAGAAGTTATTAATAAGCATCATGGACAAATAAAATAAATCTTATGGTGCCGAATTAGCTTTGGAAGTATCAGTATAAGCACATTTATCTTAGTGTATATTCACATAATACAAAATAAATACAAATGTGAATGTATACCTGGCTTACTACACATACCTATATCTCTTAGCTCAGTTTGCTATGAGTGCATAGAAGCAGTGAGCCCCCAGTAGCAATGAACACACCTAGTGCCCAGATTTTGGTTTCTAAATGCCACCCTCCAATGAAAAGAAACAAGAATTTTGGGAGAAGAGCTGAATCTAGGGTTGGGATGATAAATACAAGATGAACTTGTAGTATCTTGTAATGTCAGAAAGTAAGATGTGCTTTGTTGCCACCAAAGAAAGAAATAGAAAAGACAGAGGCATATCTAAAGGACACAGAAGACAACCTAAAAAAATCCCTCAATGTGCAAATATAGGATTTGAATTTGAATAAGAATAATAATATTGTTGTAGAAATCCCAAATAATAAAATAAATATCCACAAGTTCATATCACTGTAAATAAATGATTAAATAAGTATATTGGAAAAAGACACAATTCTTTACAGGGAAGGTCCCAAATAACATATGAAAATAACTCCCTTCCAAACACCATTAGGTGTAGCTTAATTCCTCTTTCCTGGAATGTGAGTTTGACTTAGTGATTCTCTTCCCAAGGACAGAGCCTGGAAACTTAGAATAGTAACAATGCTTGAGTCAAGTGACCAAGGTGAATGCTGTATTGGTGTCACATATTCTCACATTTTATGTGATAGGGACCCTTCCTCTATACAATACTCTTAAAGACAACTTATAGCTCCAATCTAGCCATGATAAAACTTCAGAGACTCAAATCGAGGGGCATTCTACAAAATGCTTGACCCCCATACTCTTCAAAATTCTCCAGCTTATGAAGACAGATTGAGAAACTTTCACAGACTGGAAACTAGGGAGACATGATGACTGAATTCAATGAGGTCTCTTAAGTCAGATCCTGGAAAAATAAAAGGATATTCATCAATAAGCTCATAGAATCTAAAGAGGCTGTTTAGGCAATACTATTATTCTAATGATAATTTTTAAATTTTGCATTAATTTAATAATTTTGCATTACAGTTGTGTAAAATGTTAACATTAGGGGAAGCTGAGGGAAGGTTCCTGGAAACTCTTCGTAGTATCTTTGCATTTCTTCAGTGAATCTAGCATTATTCAAAAAATTTTTTAAAGTTTAAAATTTCTGAAAAATATAGTTCTTATATAACAATTAAAACATGTTTATAATTTGAGAAACTTTAAAAATATGGTATGGAAATGACCTGTATTGATTATCACCCTGCAGGCTCAGGGCTTCAACTTGAGTGTAGTTTATGCATTAATCTTCTAAAGAAAGCAACTATAAATATTAATCATAACTCTTCTCTGACCTATATCATAATTTAATAGAGCATTCTACATTCAGAAGGGAACTTAAATGCAATCAATTTTCAAATTCCTTGTACAATATTGTAAAGATCTCTTTCAACACTTGCAGACACAGGCATGTTTCATTATCAGACACTCGGTTCAGAAAATCTTTTTATTGAGCTAACACAAATATCAATTTCATTTTTATCCACTATGTCACTCTAAGCTTCTCATTTTGACAGAAAATAAATCTAATTAAATAGCTGTAGCACTTGTATGTGTACATCACAAGGATAAGTAATCCCAAGCATTTCTTTTTGTTTCAAGAATCTTTGTCATGCTTTAAACTGCATTTAAAAGTCTTTGTGTATTCCTCATAGTATCTTACAATTGGAACAAAATGTATTATACCCGTTGTTGTTCGATTGACCAAGATTTAAAAGGAATCACAGTTCTCTTATTTACATATTTTCATCTGGTAACGTAATCTAAATTACTATAAACTCATTACACTATTGAAAAATATTGATATTGTATACTCAAATTACCTTCACATATGTTGCCCATAGGTATTTTTGACCCCACACTTTTGAATTAGTGTTTCTAGAATGAATAAAGCTTTTTAGTTATTGTCATTCTACAATTCATCTTATTGTCTTGCCTTTCAAAATCACTTTGAATACTTATATTCCATTTGTTTCATAGTCTTAAAGATAGAATGCTATTAATGCCCTCAGCTGAATCACTGATAATAATAACTGTGGGTGAAGAACAGAATTACAAAATACAACTTGTGCAATTCTCCTCCGTGTTAAAGTCTACTATCTTAGAGTTTACTAAGAATGAACCAGTCTAACAATGTATGTAGCATATATGCTTCCATTTTGTTCATTAGTTTAAAAGAAATAGTATTCAATCCTTTGGTAAAACTCAGTATGTCTACCAAATGTGTATCTGTCTAGAATTGATTACAAGATTATAAAGTATAAATTAAATGTACTTTGTGTTAGAAAATATATGTTTGTTCTTAGTGATGGAAAATGCTTGTGTGTGTGTGTGTCTGTGTGTGTGTGTCTGTGTGTGTGTGTGTGTGTGTGTGAAAGTATTTTAATAAGCAAAAGTAGATATTGGGCATGATTACATCAAATTGACTGGTATAGACCTATAGAATCTATGCAATCTACTTTCTATGTTTCAAAAGATATAATAACTATTTTTGTCATTTTTCAGAGAAAAACTTCCTGTCATAGAATCTATTAGTTTTCAAGATCATTGACATTGTTTTAGAAATATATTTTTGTGTCACTATTTTCTTATAAACCTTATAAAACTCACTGAAGAGTCTTAAATTATTTTTAAAATGAACATACATGCATCTTAAAGACAATAAGATTTATAAATATAGATGTATAGGAATTAGATTATATGGATATATCTGTTATATACAATTCTTATATCTGTTATATACAGATTATTTTTATGATCTGAATTGTCTTGCCAAAGTTTGTATATTGAAGTCCTAAATCCTAGTATCTCTCAGTGAAAATGTATTTGGACATAAGATGTTTAAGGACATGGATAAGTTAAAATGGGGTCATTAAATGAGGTTAAAATGGGTCCCTAATCCAATATGACTTTTAATGAAAGATTAGGACATGGACACAAACAGAGGGAAGATCATATGAAGATACAGAAACATTATTCATATCTTCAATCAAATGACAGAGGCCTCTGCTTGAGTAATAATCATTATCATCTCAGAGTTCTAGCCTCCGGAATTGTGACAAAACCAATTTCTTTTGTTAAAGCCACACAAACTGTTGTTTGGGCATAACTTTGTTATGGGCAGTCCTAGTAAACTCATATAATTATATATAAAACTAAATATTATTTAATTATCACTTTACAAAAATGGCAAATTTTTTCAACTTTTATTTCAGTTTCATGGGTACATGTGCAGATTTGTTACAGGGGTACATTGCTTCTCACTAAGGTTTGGTGTACAAATGATCCTGTCACCCAGGTAGTGAGCATAGTAACTGATAGCCAGTTTTTCAACCATCCTCTCCTTAGCTCAAGTGTTTCCCAGTGTCTATCATTTCCATCCTGATGCCCATGAGTACTCAACGTTTAGCTCCCACTTATAATTGAGAACATACAGTATTTGGTTTTCTGTTCCTGCTCAAATTCACTTAGGATCTGCATCCATGTTGTGTAAAGACATGCTCTTATTCTTTTTTAGGACTGCATAATATTTCATGGTGTATATGTACTACATTTTCTTTATCCAGTCCACTGTTAATGGGCATCTAGGTTTATTTCATGTAGTTACTACTGTGAATAGGGCTATGATGAAAATATGCACACAGGTATATTTTTGGTAGAATGATTTATTTTCCTTTTGGTATATACCCAGTAACGGGATTGCTGGGTTGAATGGTAGTTCTATTTTAAGTTCTTTGAGAAATCTCCAAACTACTTTCCATAGTGGTTGAACTGATTTACATTCCCACCAACAGTGTATAAGTATGCCCTTTTCTCTGCAGCCTTATCAGCGTCTGTGGTTTTTGGACATTTTAATAACAGCCATTCTGACTGGTGTGAGATGGTATCTCATGCTTTTGATTTCAAAGATGGCAAGAGTTTGGCTGAGAATTATCATGCATATGTCGCATACACAGTTTAGTAAAATAGCAAGCACATATGCACACACATAATAGGCTATGGAGGTTGCTCAGACAATGTCTAATAAAAATTTCCAGTTTTGCTTCAATAAGGATGAGATCATGAAGCACACAGTGATATCAGGAAAGAGCCCCTGCACGGCTGCCGGCTGGGTCAGCACTCGTGCCCTGACTGCTCTCAGCTTGCATCAGTGGCTCCCTGCTAGAGATTCCTATTATTAATCAGAGGCATGAGCATTTGAAAGCACTTTCTCAATGTAGCTTTTAACAATGGATTTTTGTTGGCTTTATTTCCAACATATTTTGCAAAATGCTATATACTGTTCCTCATTTTATGTGATGAAAGCAAGAGAATGATTTTCTTGTTGTCTCTAACCTCTATATTTTGATTTTTTATTTAACTTGTCCTCTTTTTCCCATCTTCATTCTGTGTCTTTATCAATATCTTAATGCAGCAGTGGTGCAAGGGCTATTTTATACCACTTTTCCAGAATAATTTTGTGTTTGAAATTTCAATATCAAGACATAGCATTATGACACCAATAGTCAATCACAGATACCTAAGACCTTGACTATCCAACCCTGTGACAACATTTCACTACTTTTGCTTTTCAAACATTGCCTAATACCCACAGACATTTTGTTATTTTGTTTATGTTAAAGGTGGACATATAATAACAAGTATGTCTACTATTTTTATTTATAGAATCTTTTCCTTATAAATAAAAAAGTGATGGTTGGTTCCTCAGACTAGCATAAGACTCTCTTCTGATCATCAGCAAACACTAAGCACCAATGTTTTATTACCCTGAGTCACCTGTGAATAGTATTTTGGCTATAATCATTAACTTGATGCTATTTCAACTTAGAGCTAAAGTAAAAAGAACTTACTTAAAAATCTATGGATGATGTACTATGGAGCGCATAATTATTTAAAGCAGCATAGTGAAAAGGAGCTCTTTTATCTGCTAATGGGTAAAAAATGGGTTAGTGAAGGTTGCTCTAGCATCCCTGGAAGCCATTAGTTCTCAATGCCAGAAACAATGCATTAACTTTTAATGTAAACTATTTTGGAGTGCTTTGAGAACTTGAAGAACTGCTATATAGCAGCTGGAGTATACATATAGCAGTTCCTGGAGTTCTTAAAGAGAGAGAGTGTGTGTGTATATATAGGTATATAGCAATTCTTTGAGAGCTCGTATATATATATATATATATATATAAAACAGTTGGAGTATATAGATACACACATTGAATATATATATATATATATATGTATTCTCTATATATAGAGTTACATTGTTATCATATGTAAAGATAAGCATATATTATATATAATTACATAAGTACATATTATATAAACTTATATATTATATAATCATAAATAAAACGTTCATTGAAATCATTACTGTTACTTACCTGAACAAATATGACATCTGTGACATTAAACAGTTCACCTCCATGGCAAATGTGGCACACTTGATGGACAGGGGGAGAATTAGAACTGCACTGTCTCTCACCTGTGATCTATCCTACCTCTTTGTAATCTTGACATTAACATTACTTGCTAAAGCTAGAAGAAAAAAAAGAAGAAGAATGACACTTCAGGTTATCCTGTCTTTGAGAGTCTTCTACCCAAAAAGAAGGCTTCAAGCATGAATTGGCTGATATACAATAATGGCCACTATTCCCTAGGCAGACACCTCTGAATTTCATATAATTATGCTGACTCTACATCTGAATCTCCTATCCATAATGATTTTTAAGTCACTGATTTTGAGCTATCCGTTTTGATTTTGATGAAGGTGAGCTCATCTTGAAAGGGATGTTGACGAGCAATAGCAGAGAAGAGCTCTTTTATACACATACACTAAATA
Source organism: Cheracebus regulus (assembly GCA_963574635.1). Lineage (NCBI taxonomy): Eukaryota > Metazoa > Chordata > Mammalia > Primates > Pitheciidae > Cheracebus > Cheracebus regulus. Next base: position 22,233 of record CAUYQU010052135.1, read on the forward strand.
AATCACTGGTGTTGAACTTGAGCTGAACTCTAACAAATGTTCATCTGATTCTGAAATGAATTATGATGAATCATGATACCACAGAATAACAACTTCTACAAGAATCTCAGCTCTCTGACTTCAGTGTTTTGTCCTGCAGCTCTAGGCACCCGCTGAGCTTTAGCAAGTAAGGTTAATGTCAAGGTTACCAAGAGGTAGGATAGACCACAGGTGAGAGTCAGTGCAGTTCTAATTCTCCCCCTGTCCATCATGTGCCACATTTGCCATGGAGATGAACTGTTTTCTGTCACAGATGTCATATTTGTCCAGGCTTGGGAAGGAGGACTAATGCAGAAGCATGGACCCCTTTCACCCAGTACATGAAGCCATCCCAGTGAGAACAACCTTCCTGAGTGGAACCCTGTTAGATATATCTGAGCCAAGCACTGGAATGCTGTTTTGAATAATTGTGATGATGCTATTTTATTTTTTCTAAAAGAGTTGTTTCTCATCCTTTTTCATATTTGTTAGTTAATATAAAATTTATATCTGTGTTTTCTATCTTCTCAGATATTAAATTCATTGGTGGCAGAAACCCTATTATGTCAAGGAAAAAGTACCCCCTTCTGATGGCCGGCCCAAGTAGCTGAGGAGTGGTTGGACCTGGTAGTTGGGTCCTTCCCGTGAGCCACAGTTGCATGCTGAAATTTGTAGACAAAACTCAAATGTCTGTCAAGCATGCTCATAATTATATTTTATGGTCTATTTCTGAGGTTTTCATATCACATTTTTAGGGCCACCTATTAATCCTTCTGCTCCATAATGCTACCAAACAGTTTGTATCTCATAATTTTATTTTGAATAGTTAGACATTAAAACTCTCTTTTTTAAAATTCTGCCACAAAAAGCCCTTTTGCCATTGTGCAGAAGAATATAATCTGGTCAGGCGATAGCTCTATCAGTTTGTAAATCTTAACAGAACACCCAGAAATACCAAGTTCAAAGGGCCCCTGCGAGTCTCCCTAGCATCACATTCTGTTTACGTGAAGCAGTGAACAAAACTACCTTCCAAGTCCCTGCAGTGTTAGCCCTGGCCACCCTGGACCATTTGGAAGAATCTTCTTTTCTCCTCACTGATTAGTGCCTGTTATGGTTTTCTGGACAAGAGCAACATTTTTTTATACTACTCAAAATTTCGCCTCCATACAAATCTCTACCCCTTTACCCAAGTCCCCAGCCCACCCATGTGGCTCCACACAGAGAGCCGTCTCTCCCTGCCCTGCTCTTCCCCACATCCACCCAGCTGCAAGAAAGACATGGACTCACTCTCCACTCCCTTTCTGGGTTCAGGCAGCTGAATCCTGGTGCCTCCTCAGTGTTTTCTAAGAGCAGAGCTACAAAGACCCATCAAACTCACCAGCGTCAGGTGGTTCAGGACAAAAAGAGAAAAGCTGTTGCAGATGTTTTCATTCTGGGTACTATGGTCTTATATAAAATTCAAGGTTAATGTCTGAAAATTTGTTTGAACCAAAACAAAAATAGAAAATGATAAAAGAAAATTTTAAAAATGGATATTCCATTGTACTATTTTTTTCAGCTTTCAGAACCCAAGTGTGGGCCCAGTGAAAGGGAATTAACATAAGTTTGAGATGAGTTTTAGGAAAAAACATCCACCTTGATTTGGGAAACTTGTGCACTGACTAGGCATTTGATTATACTAAGGAATTATTGTTATGCTTATAGGAATGATAATTATATAACAGTAATGTTCAGCAAAAAGAATCTTTTAGATACACATAATGTAATACCTACAGAAAACTAGAATTACATGTGCAGAGTGTAGAGTTTGATGCAAAACAATCAAAGGTTGAAAACAGGCTAGGATTTAGACAAAACCAAACAGGACAATATGTGGTTAAATTTTTCTAAATGTAAATAGATTTTTAAAATTTCAAAACTTCTCTTAAATATGACCAGCCAAAGAGAATATTGGAAGGAAAAATTACAGGTTTATTTCATGGATGAGCTAAAACTTTTTAAATCTAATTAATTAAATACAACTTAATAGCAAACATGATTAATCAATGTGCAAAAAGCTTAATATGTCATCCATTACCTCTATTTTATGATTCTATGCTTCTATTTGTTTCTAGGCATAAAACCCTCCCACCCCTTCTTCTATGTGATGATTTGACCTGAAGTTAACGTCCTAATTCTACTTCTTGGTAAATTGATAGAGTGGTATGTCAGATACATGATTAGGCCACGTGACTCCTACTCAATATCACCCTTGAGCAGTAGATTGAACATGGACAGAGAGAACCATGAAGGCGGCTGTATCCCTGGGCTTCCCTCAGGGCAGTGACTCTTAGAACTGACTGATCCCTCTGGGAACACTGATAATTATACTTATGGACTTATAAGCCTGTGCACAAGAGCTACTGGCACTTTGGGACTGAGACTTTCAGCCAGGGAGACTCCTACATCTCTCTTTCCCATCTGAATCTCATTGTCTTGGCCCTAAACTGTACTGCTCTGTGAACTGTTGCAAGGTCTTCTCATAACAACTATGGCTTCTGTTGTATTTGGCTTAAGAAAACAGAGCATGTTGGACTTATAAATTATACATGTGCAACAACCAATGCCTACTTCACCTTTTTTTTTTTCAAATGCAGTGCCCCACTACCACAAATTATGCAGCTGAGTTTCCCACATTTGGGGAAATTGCAGGGGTCAGCACATCCAGGGTGCAATGGATAAGCCTGGCCCTGGAGAAACCACCTTGGTGATCATGGTATCTCCCCTGCCAGGAAAGTATGCTTTGCCATTTTCTTAATTTAGCAAAAATATTGTTCCACCATGATGTTTATTCTTAAACTTTTTAAAGTAAATTTAACATAAATTTCACAAAAAGATCTTATATTGTACCTTTCAATAACAAGACACAGCATTATGACACCAATGGTCAGTCACAGATACTTAAGAACTTGACTACACAACCTTGTGACAACCTTTTGACTACTTGTGCTTTTCAAATATTGCTTAATACCCACAAACATTTTGTCATTTTTTATGCTAAAGGTGGACATATAATAACAAGTATGCCTGCTATTTTTATTTAAGATTTGAATATTATTTTGGCTATAATCATGAACTTGATGCTATTTCAACTTAGAGCTAAAGTAAAAAGAACTTACTTAAATTTTGAAATTAGTTTATTTTCTGTTTGAAGCAAAAGGTTACACTAAATATACCTGGCAGCATTTAACTATTAGCAAAAGTTTTCTTTTACTAACAGAATGAAGATAACACAGAAAGTGACAATGTCAAGTCAGACCAGTAGGGCTCAAAGATTTTACTCAGTAGCAATGTTTACCACTTCAAGGAAAAAGATAACTATAAGACACAGGTGAAGCTCTGTGACCCACCACAGGTCCTCACTTTGCTTGTTGACTATGTGCCAGAAATAAGAGCCTCTCAATGAGCTTTTGCCCTCAGGCTTTGGCTGCTTGCTGATGGTCACCAGTTGCTGGTGGTGAGCTCCCTGCTGATGTACTCTTTCTTTGTTAAGCAGGTAGGATGACTTCGGGGTGATGAAAACTCTTTGCAGAAGGAATGAGTGCATTTAAGAACCAGCTGCTGACATCCACAAGTCTGGTTGCCCAAGGTGCTATCTGAGACTGAAATAACACAGACTTTTCCTCTTGGTTCCCTGGAACTCCCCCAACTTACTCTCTAGCTGTACAAAAACTCTGCACTTCTTCTTTTTGTTAAAGCATGTTTGTGAGACCTTGCCCCTTCCCACCACCTTCTTGCTTTGGCCAAATTGAATAAAGCTTTTTTCCCAAGCACCTGTATCTCAGTGTGTTTGCATCAGCTGTGCATTTGGTACACAAGCTTGAACTTGGGGTTTTTCAACAACACCTGGATATATCCTCCTAAGGACATTGACTCTACAAAAACCTACCCTCTTTCCTGCAGCCCTCAGGGCTGGCAGAAGCAACTCATTCTTCCCTGGTGAAAACTAGGACCACCTTCAAGCTGAAAGTCGTGGCTGCTAAGGACTCTACCCCACAAAGCAATAGTGTGCTCCTGGAGAATTGGCCCACCTCTTCCCCAAGCTGACAGGACCATAGCCAAAGGTGATACGCTGCATCAGCCAATGTGGAGAATAACAGACTTGAAATTGACTATACATCAAAAGGGAAACTTGCTGCTAGAGTGGACTTTAGAAGAGATAGTCACAACAGATTCATGTGGAAATGCCCTAGTTGCCTTGGAAGATATTAGAAGACTGACAATTGAGAAAAATTGGAATTCTGGAATGGACATATTGCAGAAGACCAGAAAATTCACCTAAGTTTTGTGTTGTCTGGGAATGCCCAGAGGGCGCATTATTCACTAAGGCCATTCAGAATGCTTTGGAGAGGCAGGCACCAGCATCACTAACAAATTCAGTCATAACTGTTCTCTGCATGCCACAGCTGACAGTGAAAAAGGCAGTCACAGTTTTGGGCTCAAATATTCATAAAGACATCCCAAAGCAGTAGAGGCTAGGTGCAGCTCTTAACTGCTGGAATCCAGAAAGTGGCAATTACCATAGTGAACAGCAGGTCCTTTGCTTAGTTTTTAATGCTATAATTTTTGGGGAGGGTGTTGAATGTTTTGGGTTCCTTTCACACTGGAACTCTTGTCCGATAAATAGTTTGCAAATATTTTCTCTCATTCATCAAGTTGTCTCTTCACTCTGTTAATTATTTCGTTTGCTATGCAAAAGCTTTTTCATTTAATACAGTCCCGTTTGTCTATTATAGAACAAGAAATTATTTCTACACACAGAAACATGGAGAAATATTGGGAAAAAAAATAGACCTGAGTGAAAAAAGTTGAGAGTAGACAAAGGTCGATACTACTTACATAAATTTGAAATACACATAAAGAGCACTACATACTTTATTGGAAAGACTGAAATGAAATAGTAACATCAAACACCATAGGTGGTTTGCATAGTGAAGGAAGGGTTGCAGCTGAGAGAATAGAGGAAAAGGGAAAATGCAAATTAAGGAAACAGAAGTTCTTCACAGACAAGTGATGGGAGCTACCTCTTCAGACTGAATGAAGTGATCATTGATCCTGTGTTTTAAGACAGAAAACAAAACACAATTCGACTAAACAGTGTGGTGAGGAGCTAGTCAAGCTCATTAGCTACCATGAAATTAAAATTCATGATGATATATCATTCCACATCTGCCCAATTAAGGGAAAGGAAATAGTCTGGCATTATCGAGTGGTGGTGAATATGTGCTAAACTGGCACTCACATACTCTGTTTTTAGTAAATGTAAATTTTTATTTAATGAATACTTTTAATTTATTTTAATATAATAAGGAATTTCACTTTGAAAACCATTTTGAATAGAATAATTTTCCAGTTTCACCAACAAAATAAACATGTGCTTTCAATAAATGTGTTCAGAAATATGCATAATCTTAGTTATCTTAACACTCCTTTTACTCTCAAAATCTTCCCGGTTGGAAGATAAATTATGTGGTCAATTTCACTTTGAGTTCTTAAGACGTATGTGAGTTAGTTATTCACTTCAGTTCTTTTGTGGTTATCAAGGAATTGAAGGCAAACTAGGAACACATAGGAAAAAGTTGCAAAGGAGTTTGCAATTACCTCATGTATTAGTCAGGCTTCTTCTGGGATTGGCTCACCTCATGAAAGGTGAAAAATCCAGAGGTCTACAGTAGCAAGCTGGAGACCCCAAAAAGCTGGTGGTGAGGCTCCAGTCTGAGTCCAAAGGCCTGAGAAATAAAAAGAGCCAAAGGTGTAAGTTCCAGTCTGAGGGCAAGAGAAAACTGACTTCTCAGCTCAGCATTCAGACAGGCAAAGTTCTCTGTTATCCAGGCTTTTGTTCTAGGCAAGCATTAAGTTGATTGGATGAGGCCCACACACTTTAGGGAGGGCCATCTGCTGTGCTAAGTCTACTGATTCAAATGTTAATTTCATCCAGAAACACCCTCTGAGACACACCCTATGTTTGAACAAACATCTGGGCACTCTGTGGACCAGTCAAGTTGCCACATAAAATTAGCCATTACAATGTCAAGTATTTGAAAATGTACATATTTTATGACACAGAAAGTCCACTACTAGATTTATAACCTAGAAGAACTCTCACATATGTGCACCAAACAATTCAACTGCTCATCAACAGAAGAATGAATAACTACACTGAGATAATAACATACAATGGAATATTGTAGGCAGTGGAAATGAATAAACAGATGACCTTAACCAGCATGGTTGAATCTCGAGTATTAAACACTGGGAGAAAAGCCAATACAATACGTACAGTGTGTTTCCAATTAAAAAAAAAAATCAAAAGAGGCAAAATTTTCCACATGGAGAAAAAGGGAAAAACAATATAAAGAGATTTATTAGCAAAGCCAGTTCAGGAACTAGATTACCACGATGAGAAAGAGAGGATGACAGGAGTCACGACAGGCTTAGGGCCATGGGTGGAGCAAAGGCATAAGATGTTTCTCAGCCCGAGGGTCAGGAACATGATGTTTATTATTATTCTTTAAAATATGCATCTGTTTCACAAGCCCTTAGGAGCCTGTGCTATGTTATACAAAACTTTTACAAAATGACATTTGGAATACCATGTTAGATTATTTGTGGGGCTTTTTAAGAAACAAAACTTGTTAAAATCTCCATGTAATACTGATCTGCTTATCTTTAAGGAATCTTATATGTAAGTGCCACTACAAGCAGACTATTTACTAACAAGAACAAAATTAAGGCTCAGTGTGGATGGTGTCTGTTACTCAGTTCAACGATGAAAATCCCCAGGTGACTCTGATTCTGGCCTCTGGTCTGCAGAAGAAGAAAACTAGAATGGTGAGATCTTCAGTCCTGCTTCCTCCAGTGCAATCACCATGCACTGGAATTGCATTACTTTTCCCATTCTAACTACTTCATCATATGGTTCTCTTTCCACATCTATTATGTTAAAACATGAAATCCCACACAAAAGAACGGAAATGGAGCATACATAACATTCATCTAAGAGGCTAGAACAAGCTGTGGCCCACCAGTGAGAAAATGGCAAAGGTACATCGTTGCTGAAGAGAGAAAGAGGTCCTTTCTCTAAGCCAATATTCTCAACTTCACATAAACTACATCTTCACACAAGAATTTTCTTAGTTATTTTAAGGACCATTATTAGAGATTTATTAGGCATGGTGGGAGTGGTAATGATTAAAATGAAAACACATGTTTAGAAATGTAGACCTTTTTAAAACCAGAGGTTATTTGAAAGACATGGAATGATATGTTGTAATACACAAAAATATATATGTAAAATAGTTATATTCTGTATTTCCTATATTTTATTATACATATTCTAGAATCTGCTGCAATGAAAATATATTTGGATAACTTTCTGGAATATATTTTATAAAAGCCATTGTAGGAAGATAAACACATCCGTGGTCACAGGGTACATTTTAGAAATTCTAAGTAAGTGTAAATTTGAAAGTCTATTATGGGCTTATCACCTGAACATTTTAGATCATGAGAAAGAACAACTGGGCAGTTCTAAATTATGTCCACTGGTGTTTTGGCCCTTTTCCCATTGAGAGTCAGGGTCTAGGTTACGGGACCAATAGAACAGAGAAGAAGTGACATTGGCATTTTCCAGTCCTGGCCCTGACGTCCCGGCAGCTTCCACTTTTTCTCTAGGTATGCTTCTTTGACTCCCAGCCACCTTGCCAAGGGCAGCCCCATATGCCTGGGAAGAGACCACACCAGGATTCAGAGTCCTGTCTTCCTAGCTCAAAATATGCCTTTATCTCTTAGTCCTAGCCTGTCTTTATTCTGAGCTACAGTTCCTCTGCTTGAATCAAAGTTCAAAATGGCTAAAATCAGACTCCGTAACTTGTTTTATTCTTTCCCTTGTAGGATCTAACATTGCGATCGACACCATCATCCAGCCCATTGTTCAAATCTGAAACTTTGGAAATGTTGTCAACAACTTCTCACTCACTTTCACCATCCAATAAGTCATGGAATCCTCAAGATCTTTATCCTCCTCCACGTGACCCAAATCTCTCCTTTCCTCGCTCTTCTGATTTTGTCTTCATTCTCATTGTTCTGGAATTATACATTTCTTTTACTGACTTCTAGAATGAAAAATTGCTAGATTCATTCCATTATTAACATTCTTCCATGCTTGTGTGTCTTTTAGGATAACAACCAAATCTTCTCAGAACAGCACTATAAAGCGGTATAATGTCAAAGGGCTCTGAGATCAAAGCTTTCTTCTAGATAACAGACAAGATTAGATCTTGACACTATTAACACAAATGGAGGCTGATGAAAGAGGAATAATCTGAGGAGGGCACAAGATTGCAAAGAAGGAAAAAAATGCTAAAACGTTAAAGTATAAATAGCAGGACTAATAAAGCCTATGAGGTGGTGGCCTAGTTGCAGATAGCCTTTTGTTTAGCAGAATACTTTGATGGACCAGTTGTTTGAGAAAAATTACATCACAGAGTCAATTCAAAAGGTGAATGAAGATATCACTTTCCAGAAGCTGAGTTCTGAATAGGTGGCCTTTGAGGGTGAGTGGTAAGCAGGCGAGAGAGGTTACATGGTGAGGTGAATGCCAGATGTGATCCTGGGAGGTGACTCATGGACTCCTCCTGCAGGACCTGGAGAACATAGCCCTGTGAATGTCCAGTAAACGGTACATGTGGGCACCTGGATCTGGCAATATGGATTTTCCTACGCACATTGGCTTAGATCCTCAGAAATACGTTGCACTATCAATCAACCAATAGTTTTATCTCTTTCATTTATCAACCTCTAAAATAATTACTGGGCAGCTAGAGTGTATACAGTTCTATGCTGGAATCTTTTAGAAATGCCCAGAACAATATGTTCATGGAATTTATGGACTTCCTGACCAGGAGTTCTCCAATTTGTTAAAACCAACAATCTATGTTTCTCCATATTTTCAGCCATTACTGTATTTGTTTGATAATAGATATTATTCCTAGATGGTCATGAGTTAGGTGTCACATGGAAGAAAATTGGATTTGCATGAATATAACTATATTTCATTAACAAATGACAATTATTAATGATTATATTAAAGTGACAAATATAATTTTTACCACATAAATTGCCTGTATATGCAAGTAAAATACATGCATTAATACTTCTCAGTATATTTTTTGACATATGCTTCTTTTGCACAAATGTTTTAATCAATTTGGTTAATTTGACAAATCTCAAAATATCAAGGAATGGACAATTTAGTTGAAAATACCTTTAGAAATTTATAAAAACCAGGAAGATGCTTTTGCCTAGTGTGCTAGATTTTTCCAGTGCTGAATTTTAAAAGGTAGTTAAGGTCACTTTTAGATGAAGTTTCCTCACTATCTAAAAATAGATTATCTATATTGACTCTTCAAGTTCTGAACATATGATTTCCCCCAGGAACTTAGAGGACAATCAAATTCAAATAAAAATTTAAAAAGCACATCAAAATCATCTTGTTCACTGATTCTCTGTTCCGAATAAAGGACATTCTTGTCTATTACTTTGGCAGGGATTTTGAGAATAGCCTGTGAAACACTTCTTTTCAGAGAGAAACACACACGCAGTCACCCAATATACTCACCCACATTTTTGCAATATCTCTTGTATCTGCTTATTTATAGAGCTTTTCATTTTAACATCTCTGAAATAGAGACAAGGGTCAAGGGTGCCAGGCAATCCCTCTTGGCAAGGGTCCATTTTCCAGGTAAGCTTACAACCTCTGAGACCCATGACCCAGGCTGTCCTCTTCCACGCTGTACTGCTAGGTAGGAACTGTGAAAGCTATGTGAAGAGAGAACAGGGCCAGCCCAGAAGGGCAGGCTGTCCTGTGCAAGAAGCCTGGTCTGTGGGGAGCACTGCTCTGTGTGGACCTCACTGCACTCAGGGGCTCAGCCACAGATGGGCAGTGTACCTGCTTTCCCCTGTAATACATACAACACAGCCTATTCAAGCATTTCCATAGTAGCCCCACATGTCAAAAAAATGTCCTTTAATCTCTTTAACTCTGAGCTCAAATTTTGGTTTTACCTTAGCACTGTGATCTTGGCAAGTGACATAATCTTTTAGTCCAAATGACTGCTTATCCATAGAATGGCAATGGTCTTCCATCGTATGGATTTTTGTGAGATTTTTGGTACAATGCAGATGAACATTTTTGCATAGCAGCTGGAATATATATAAGTCAGCTATTGTTACCATTTTAATTGTTAGTTACCACTATAAAATTTATTTTTAATAATTTCAAAAATTATATTGAACATTGCCTTTGGTAACATCTGCTTTTATCACTTCTGATATGTCTTCAAACTCACTAATTATAAAAGATTTAATATTCCAGAAGGCCATCAGCAGGACATTTGAGTCTCTAAAATATACTTAAAATAATCTCCCCTCTAATGAGCCACGTAAGCGTATTAGGAGTACTGTGTTAAGGAATTGACAAAAAGATGGATATCAAAATGGAAGTTTTTATTTCACTGCTCAAATACCACGTACAAATGATTTTTTTTGACATAATATGCAAGGTGGCCAGAGCCCTTTGATATGATGAAGAATAACGACCTCACCAATGTACGTGCAGTCTATTCCCCAATAATTAGGCAAATTATCCCTTTTTGTTTACTTTGTCTCATTTTTTTCTGTTTTGACATCAGAACTTGTTCCATGTCCAAGGTTCCAGATATTTTTTCAGACTTCAGAAACTAAATATTTACCATGTTCTTCCTGCTATCTGTCCTAGCTGTCATAGAGCATTTTATTCATCACATCAGCAAAAGAAGATCACACAATTGATTAAGGCAATCGTGCAACCAACATTGTGCCATAGAAATATTAATCTGACTTCTGCTTCTTAGATATGCCAGAGAGCAGAGATCATGGAAGTAAGTATGTAAATTGAAAGGCTATTTCAATCATTTAGCTAGCATGTATTGGATTTGTTACCATAATGAATATGATTTTTGAGAGACGGGCACAAGTATGAGAACTGCTCTCAGGAATAATAATTGATATTAGTCGATCTGATGATGGAAAAGTATAAAATCTCATAGTGAAGCGTGAATAATGATACAGTTAATATAAAACACAATTTGGAATTGGAAACAGATTTAATTGGTCTGGAACATTCTGGATTTATGATCAGGTTATCATAGAAATGATAAGAAGTGATTAGTATTGAGATTAGTACTTGAAAGATAGAACAAATATGTAATTACTAGTAAGGAATTGTCCACATAGAGAGTGGTTCAGAAAAAAGTAAACAGCACAACATCAAAGAAAGAAGGTTGAAAATGTACTTTCTAAGAAGTCTGGTGAAGGAGCTAAAAGGAATATTTATTAAGTGAGTGACAGAAACCTGGCTGTCCCATGTCCCATGTCATGTAAATCAAAGAAAGGGCAGAGTTCAAAATGCAAGCCTAATTAAAACTGAACATTCACATAAGAAAAATCACACAAATTTGAACACCCACGCTTCACAAAAATTAATTAAAAATTCATCACACACCTACATAGAAAACACAAAACTATAACATTCCTAGAAGGTGACATAAGAGAAAATGCGGATGACCTAGAGTTTGGCAATTGACTTTTTAGATACAACACCAAAATCACTATCTATACAGAAATAACTGATAAGCTGGACTTCATTAAAATTTAAGAAGTTTTTTCTCTGTAAAAAACATTGTCAAGAGACTAAAAAATAAAAAGGAGAAGACAAAGACTTGGAGAAAGCATTTGCCAAAGACACATCTGCTAAAGAACTGTTATTCAAAATAGAGAAATGAGTCTTAAATCTCAACAATAAGAAAACAAATAACTCAATTAAAAAATGAACAAAATACCTTAACAGAGACCTTACCAAAGAAGTTAAAAAAAAATGGCAATTAATATTATGAAAAGATCCTTCACACCATACATCATCAGGTAAATAAAAACAACAACGAAACACCACTACACAGATGTTAATAGCACCTTTATTCATGACTGCCAAAACTTGGGCGGAACCAGGATGCTCTTCAGTAGGTGAATGGCTAAATAAACCTTGATACACTCCTACAATTTGGAATATTATTCAGGCCTGAAATGAAATGAGTTATCTAGCCATGAAAAGACATGGGGGAGCTTCAAATCCACATTACTAAGTGAGACAAGTTCATCTGCAAAGGGTACAAACTGTATGATTTCAACTCTTTGACATTCTGGAAAAGAAAGAAAAAACAGTAGAGGCAGTAAAAACATTGGTGGTCACTGGGGGTTGGTGGGGGGAGAAGTGAGAGTTGAGTAGACAGAGCCTGGGGAGGTATCGCATCAAAGAATGTTTAAAGAACTTGGTACGTATTTAGAGAGAAACTAATTTCTTTCACTTCATTCCAGTTGAAGAACAAAAAATGTAGATAGTGGAAATTATTCCTCTGGGTTAATTAACGTGACAGTGAGGAAAAGGACAAAAGGCAAAGTAAACTTGCATCTTTTTGCCTTTTACAAACAAAAGAACGTATGTAATCGGATTCTAAGAAAACATTTCTGCAGTGATTTAGTCTTAAACAATTCAATGATTCATGTGGTGCTTCAGTAGAGGAGAGAAAACTCCAGACACAGGTGGTAAGCATAAAACAGTGGATGTCGTCATTTTCATTGCTGTCAATCCATAGTTGAATAACCATAAAGCTAAGGAAAGATATGAATGCTTTGAATGCTTCAGCTACAAATAGGAAGCAGATTTGACAGTTTATTGTAAAAACAGAATTACCTTAATTGTGTTGTTGGCCACGTGTGGGTCCCCTAGCAACTACCTGTAAAATAGAAGAATCAGAAAGAATTTCATCAATATGTCCATGCTTAAATAGTGACTAGTGACTACAGCAGAGAAAATAACTCACAAAGAATAACTGATTAATCAATATTATGTTTTATTTAACATTCTGATCCCTAATTAATGGCTTTAACACTTAGCAAAATTTAAAAAAATGTGAGAAGTATTTGACAAACACTAGGTGAATTATATGATTAATTTTTTGGATATATATGTTTTTAAATTTTTGTTTAATAACATTTTAAGGGTTTTACTGCTGGGATTGTACTTAGCACCATATAAGGGGATTAGCCTACCCTTCTACAAATCTGTTACCTGTTATAAATCTGGTTCCAAAATGTAAATTTTCACAAATTGTTCTATGAAGTTCCGCATAAGTTAAAATTGTAATAGCAACATAATATATTTTCTCAATTTCATTCATCCACTGATGACACTGTAGTTTTTAATATTTCTCCATCTTAAAACAGTATTTCACAAATTATGTTACATATACTATTGGCAATTTAGAAAATAATTTTAGATGGCATGCTACAATGTTGGTAATATCAAGCTTATAATTTGACTGTTTTTGATACAAATTATTTAAATGTGTTATTACTTAGGTTGTATAAAAATTAAAATGTTATCAATTTAATGATAAATATTAAGTCAATGAAAATAGTAAATGTAGGTTAGGTTATCAGTGAGAATAGCAGAATAAGCATCTTCAGAAATCTGTTCATCATTAAGAGCCACAATAACACGGGCAAAAAGTATAAAGCCAACTTTTTCAGGACTCTGGAAATTAATCAAGGGCCTGCAACAGTCAGGGGAGCGTTTATTCAAGCAAAAGCTCTGAATAGCTGTAAGAACATCATGTTGTGTGGCATTTTGACTAAGCCTATCCTCAATTTGATAGGGCCACAGAAGCCTTGATAATCAGCAGCCTAGCAGACACTCAAGGGGCAGAGGATGCTTAGAGCAATCCAAGTTTCTATTCCAAAATCCAGGGAACTCCCAATTTCAAAGCTTGTATTTATGTGACCTGATTCAGATTTCACTCAATGGAAATAGTATTTCCCAGGGACATTTTCAAGAAGAAATTATTGGCCACTGCTTAATAACATAACTGCTTGAAGTAGTGATCACAGCTATGGCAAAAAGGAAGTCAAAAATTTTAAGAGGACAAGCTGGGGAAACATCTATTAAGAATTTTGAAAAGTTCCAATATATTACTGGAAATCCAGAAGGCCAAATACATAGGCAGGGCTGTTCACATCCCAGAAAAAATTCAAGAGGGAGCTAAGCTTTCACCTCTGGCTAAGTATCAGGCTCTATTCATAAAGGAAATGGAGGTAAAGGCTAAGTGGCAAACTGTCTGAATGAGTGCTACAGGAATTTTCCATACCCACACAAAGTCCCACAGAAGAGCTCTGGTTTGCAGCATTGCCACATTATTTTATTTTAAATTGTGAAGTTATTAACAAAAAATTACTAGGCAGACAATGAAACAAGAAAGTATGGCCTATACATGAGGGGAGAAGTGGAGGCAAGTAAAGTATAATTGAGGAAGTGAAGATGTTAGACTTACTAGACAAAGACTTTAACTCAGCTATTTAAATATGTTCAAGAAGCTAAAGGAAACCATCTCAAAAGACTAAAGAAAAGCACAAAAATGATGTCTCACAAAATAAAGAATATCAATAAAAGCATAAAAGTATAACAAGCAACCACATAACTGTCCTGGAGCTGGAAAGTGCAATAACTGCGATGAAAGGAGCTCAACAGTATGTTTTTACACTCACAGAAGAAACAATTAATGAGTTTGAAATTAGGTCAGTTGAGATTATCCATTTCAAGGAACAGAAATTAAAACAGAAGACAGTAAAGATACACTGAAACATTCATCTAGAACATTTTTTTAAAACAGAAGAACCCATTAGAGAGTGAGAATAGCCTCCTTATTCACCACTTAAGGGCTTCTATACCACAAACAGATTATCTAGTTGGGGGAGAAACATATTTTTAAAACCTACCATTTAATCATTTTCACTCTGATTTTTTTAAATGAGTTTCCTCTTTTATTAAATTGGGTGTGAAGAAAAAATATGTGATTTGTAAAATGATTATTCTAAATTTCCTTTTCCATTCTTGGAATGATTATATAAACAAATAATATAATTATTTGAGTTATGAGATTAATTATAGTAGCAGCGTATATGACATACTTGAGAAGGGAGTGAGAATGGAGAAGAGCGAGCTGAAAGAAATTAAAGAAGAGTGAAATTTCATCTTGTTTCTTGAAGCAGATGTAGAGAAGTGTTTGAGAACACAGCCTGTAGCCAGGCCAGACACACTCTTCCAGGTGTTGCAGAACTCCATTACACATGGTAATAGCTTGCTGAGCATGGCTCATGGTCAAAGTCATAAAAGCAACAGGGTATACCCTGCTGCCCTTTAAAATAGTCACTGAGTATACTTTTCTCCTGCCTCTGGGTGAAAACGTGGGCAGGACCCCTACTTTTGCTGGATTCTCTTAAATACTAGAAGGTCAGATATCACTTAACATTTTCAAATTCCTATTCAGATCAGTTCCATAATTAAAATGGCTAGTCACATGCATTAATATTTCAAAACTGATTTATCTTTAAATACTTTCTACTTCCCAATAAGGGACAGAACACAGTAGTGAGGAATGGGCGAGGTCAGAGAAGGCAGATGCTCTCTGTCTCTGTTTACCATGAGGAGTTATTCTCTCTTCAGCTCATTAACTATATAAAGCCCTGAAAGATGAGGAATTGCGATAGAAAAAAATTGAAAAGCGAAAGAAATTTTATTTTTCTTAAACAAATGTATTAAGGCATAATTGACATACAATATACTACAGATACTAAAATGTATAATGTGAATAGCTTGAACTATGCAAACATCCGAAAACCTATTACAGTAGGTTGGGTGCAGTGGCTTACTCCTGTAATCTGAGCACTTTGGGAGGCTGAGGTGGATGGATCACGAGGTCAGGAGTTCAAGACCAGCCTGATCAACATGATGAAACTCCGTCTCTACTAAAAAAAAAAAATATATATATATATATGATAAAGATAGTGAATCTATATTAACCTTCTTTGCCCATGCCCTATCACCAGGCAAACATTAATCTGGTTTCTCCCACTATTATTTAGCTGGAGTTTTCTATAATTTTATATAAATAGAGCTATACAATATGTATTAATATTTTATCTGAATCCTATTATTCAGCATATTTTGAATCATCCACATTGATGTGTGTATCAGTAAAGCATTCCTTTTTATTTCCATGTTGTATTTCTTGCATTGATATTCCAAGCTTTATCTATTCATATTTTGATGAACATTTGGGTTGTTTCCATATTTCATCTATTACAAATGAAGCAGCTAGAACCATGTGATGACAAGCGTTCCTACAGACATGAGCTTTTGTTTTTCTTACATGTTGAGTAGAATAGCAGGATTATTTGGTGGATGTGTGTTTCACTTTTGTGAAACTAACTGGTTGTGCAATTTTACCTTTTTATATGTCTTCAGTCAGCTTGTAAATATCTCTATTAGACGGTTGTTGCATTGCAATAACGAAATACCTGACACTGGGTAATTTATAAAGAAAATAGGTTTATTTGGCTTACAGTTCTACAGGCTGTACTGGAAGAGTGGTGCTAGCATCTGTTTCTGTTGAGGTCTCAAGAAGCTTACAATGATGGTGGAAAGTAAAGTGGGAGCAGGTGTGTCACATGTGAGAGCAAGAGAGAGAGGGAAGAGAGCTGCCACACATGTCTAAACCACAAGATCTCACGTGAACTCACCTGTCATCAAAGGGATAGGACTATGCCATTCATGAAGAATCCACCCCCGACCCAAACACCTCCCACCAGGCCCCACTTCCAACACTGGGAATTACATTTCAACTTGAGATTTGAGGGGAAAAGCATCCAAACCATATTCAGGTCTAGACTGAGATCTTCTGGGATTTGGATGGAATTGTGCTAACTCTATGAATTAATTTGTCAGAGTACCATTTTAAATGTACTGACATATAATTTTTAAATTATCACATTTGCTAGGAATTCCAGTATTATGTTTGATAGACATGATGCGAGAAAGGTCTTTGCCTTGTTTCTGGTCTTTGGAGAAAGCACTCAATCTATCACGATTAAGTATAATTTAACCTTTTTTTTTTTTTTTGCACAGTTGCCACTTATCAGTTAAGGGAATTCCTCTTTTCTTAGTTTACTGAGTATCTTTTAGAAAAAAATATTCATTTTTGAGTTGATCATATGGATGTTTTTCCTTTGTTCTGAGAACTTCATAAACTTTTCAGAATTTTCTTATATAGAATATCATGTCATTTTTCAGTAATAGCAAAATAAAAATAAAAGGTAATCTAGATACCTTTTTTGCCAGCATAGGTCACATTTGACAAATTTTTTTTTACAGGTATTCATATGATCTTGTGTTTGTTCTTATTAAGCCTGATAATATGGTGAATTACAATGACTGATTTTATAGTAAGAACAAGCCTTCCATTCCTGTATGTGGTGGTTATTTACGATTATCATATCAGGATATATTAATAGATTTTGATTTTTAATAATTTGTTGAGTAGTTTTGTATCTAGGTTTAAAGGTGATATTTAATATGAAACTGAAATGAACTAATAACTCATTTGGTTTTTATTTAAAATGTTCTGATAGTTACTGATGTCAAATAATTTTGTTATATACCTGCTGGCTATTCCTTTGAGAAATTCTTGGCCATTTGCCTAATTTTTAAAGTTTTTTCTTATATGTTCAGTCTGGTTTATTATTTTATTTTATTTATTTTAATTTGTTGATACGGAGTCTCACTCTGTAGCCCAAGGTGGAGTGCTGTGGTGCAATCTCTGCTCACTACAACCTCTGCCTCCTGGGCTCAAGCAATTCTCGTGCCTCAGCCTCCTGAGTAGCCAAGACTGCAGGAGTGTGCCACCATGCCCAGCTAATATTCTGTATTTTAGTAGAGATGGAGTTTCATCATGATGCCCAGGGTGGTCTCAAACTCCTAAGCTCAGGCAATCCATCCACCTCGGCCTCCCAAAGTGCGGGGATTACAGACATGAGCCATGGCGCCCAGCCTCAGTCTGGTTTTGATGTGATGATCATTTTGAGTTTAAAACATAAATTGGAAATATTTCCCCCGCTTCTATTTTCAGGAATATATTTTAAAGAATGGTGAAATGTTTGCTAGATTTTGCCATCTGGACATGATGAGATTTTTTAAACTTTTGTATTTGTTTAATTTTTGAAAATATTTTAACTACAAATTCAATTTCTTCCATGGTACTATTCAGCTTATCTATTTCTTCTAGAGTCAATTTAGATAATAGCAGATGTCTCTTCAGGGAATCAGTCCATTTTATTTATTTGTTGAAATTATGTGCAAATAGTTGTTTGACCATCACTCTTTTTTTTTTTTGTCTTTTAATGTGTTTAAGGTGAATAGTGATATTCCCTATCCTAATATTACCTAATTTCTGTTTTTGATTTTTCTATTGTTTCTGTTTTCTTTGATTTTTAATTTGTTTTAATAAATTTCTTATCTGATTTTTCATTATATTTTTCTTATTTTGACTGATTTTTTTCTTCTTTTCTTAGGGTGAATGCTAAGAAAAATTTGAGACATTCTATTTTTTCTAATACATGAGTTTAAGTGTTTTAGTATTTTCCCCAAGTTTTAGCTTAATCACATTAATTTGACATGCTAAGGATTTCTTAAACTTTATTTCAAAATACATTGTCTTTCTCACATCCCCTGTGTTCTTAGTGATTTTTCTGTTTACTGTCCCAATGGGATATTAAAACCATTAACTATAATTGTGTATTAGTCCATTTCCCCTTACTGTTATGTCAACTTTTGTGCTATATATTTTAAAGTTCTGTTTTTATATACACAAATACTTTAAATTTTTTATCATTATAATGAACTGATTTATAGTTATGCATTTTTAAATTTCTGTTAAGAGTCTTTGGTCTGAAATTTACTCTTTTACTTTTTATGGATACATAATTGTACATATTTGTTCAGTACAGAGTGATATTTTGATACAAGCATACAATGTGTAATCATCAAATCAGGGTTATTAGGATATCCATCACCTCAAACCTGTATCAATGTTTGTGTTTGGAACACTCCCAAACTTCCCTTCTAGCTATTTCAAAATAAGATAAATTATGGTTAACTATAGTCACCCTAATGGGCTATAGAGCACCAGATCTTACTCCTTCTATCTAGCTGTATTTTTTGGCCCGTTAACCAACCCCTTTGATCCCTCTCCTCACTACACTTCTCAGCCTCTGGCAACCACCAGTCTATTCACCTTTTTCAAGAGAACAAATTTTCAGCTCTGACATATAATATTTATTTTTCTGTGCCTGGCTAATTTCACTTAACATAATGACCTCCAGTTCCACTGACATTGTTTCAAATGACAGGATTTAATTATTTTAATAGTTGAATAAGATTCCATTGTGCATATATATTACAGTCCTTTTATCCATCCATCTGTTGATGGACACAGATTGATTCCATGCATTTATATTGCTTTCTATAATGGCTGTACAAATTTACATTCTCAAAAGAAGTGTACAAGGCTTCCCCTTCTCTACATTCTCCCCAACATCTATTATTCCCTGTCTTATTGATAAGGCCATTTAAACTGAAATGAAA
Source organism: Cheracebus regulus (assembly GCA_963574635.1). Classification (NCBI taxonomy): domain Eukaryota; kingdom Metazoa; phylum Chordata; class Mammalia; order Primates; family Pitheciidae; genus Cheracebus; species Cheracebus regulus. Next base: position 41,860 of record CAUYQU010052135.1, read on the forward strand.
TAATAACTCATTTTGATTTTTACTTAAAATTTTCTGATAGTTACTGATGTCAAATAATTTTGTTATACAACTGTTGGCTATTCCTTTGAGAAATTCCTGGCCATTTGCCTAATTTTTAATTGGATTATTTGGATATTTGCTATTGAGTTATTTCAGTTATTTATAAATTCTGATTATTAATTCTTTGATGGATTACTGGTTTGCAAATATTTTCTCCCATTCTGGAGGTTGTCTCTTCACTTTGTTGGTTATTTTCTTTGCTGTGCATCTTCTTAGCTTGATACAATCCCATTTGTCAATTTTTACTTTGGTTTCCTGTGCTTTTAAGGTCTTACTTAAGAAATATTTCCCCAGACCAAGGTTATGAAGCATTTTCCCAACGTTTTCTTTTGGTAGCTTTATAGTTACAGATATTGCATTTTAAGTCTTTATTTTAATTCAATTGTTTTATATGGTGAAATCTATTTTCATATGAATATAGCCACTCCAACTTTCTTCTGATTAGGGCTAGCACTGTATATTTTTCCCCATCCTCTTTCTTTCAGTTTATTTCCATCTTTAATTTTAAAGTGTCTGTCTTACAGTATATGAGTCTTGTTTTCTATTCCTGTGCCTTTTGATTGGGATGTTTACATTATTTAAATTAAATGCAATTATTGATATAGTTACATTTAAACCCATCACTTTACTATATATTTATTTCCTATTTTTTAATTTTACTTCCATTGTCCCACATGTTCAGTGTTTCTATTTTCTCCTTTCTTCCTTCTTTTGATTAAGTAATTACTTTTTATAACTCAGTTAAAATGTGTTGACTTATTTGCTGCAACTCTTTACCATTTTATCTTTTGCCATGGCATCTACAGCATACATCTTTAACTTATTACAGTCTACCACAGTCTTTCATATTATATTACAACAATTCCTATACTATAAGAAACTTACAATTACATACTTCCCATTTTTTATGTATATTCTTTGTGCTATTTTCATCATGCATCATTCTTTTACCCAACATATACATACATATATACATTATATCTATATTTATTCATACATACACATACATACACATTTACATGTGCTATAAACATTACAATATATTGTTATTAATTATATTTACATTCAAATTTATCTTAAAAAATTCAATATGGCAAATCTTGTATATTTACTCACGTAGTTATTTCCACTTTCCTTCATATATGATGTGTAGTTTCACCAGATACAAAATTCTTGGCTAATAATTGCTTTGTTTGAGGGAGGCTGAAGATAGGGCCCCAATCCCTTCTAGCTTGTAGGGTTTCCAGTGTTTTTCCTTGTATTTTCTGTATGCTTTCAATTTTCTAAATTTTCCTTCTATCTAAAATATTTTCTTTTATATTTCAGATATACAAGTCCATTTGTGACAAAGTCTTTCAAACACTGTGGTTAAAAATGTACTTACTTTACTTTTAGTTTTGAAAGATATTTTCGCTAAGTATAAAACTTTAGGTTTATTTTTCTTTCAGTACTTTTTAAATGCTTCTCCATTTTTTTCTCTCTTGTAATTTTTACAGTGAGAAATCAGGCATTATCTTATATCATTTCTCTATACACAGCAATGTTTCATTTTTCCTGATAACATTTAATTCTGTTTCTTTATCCCTGGTTTTGAGCAATTTGGTTGTTATTTAAGCTGTTGTCATTTTCCTCATGTTGCTTTTTCTTCATGTTTATTCAGTGTCTGTGATCTGTGGGTTTATAATTTTCATCAAATTTAGAAAATTGTCAGTATCTTTGATAAATATTTTATGTATCATTGTTCCTTCATTTTGGGGGCTCTCTTGATACAAATTTATCAAGTAATGACACTGCTTAATTTCTCATAGTTCCCTGATGCTCTTTTTTATTTTTGTTTTTTAATTTTGAATTGAATTGTTTTGTTCTCCTGTGTGTCATTTTGGATAGTTTCTATTGCGATATTATTATTATACGCTGGGGTATGTTGAGGGGAAATAGAGGAGGGACAGTGGGGGGTGGGGAGTTGGGGGTAGATAGCATGGGGAGAAATGCCAGATATAGGTGAAGGGGAGGAAGGCAACAAATTACACTGCCACGTGTGTACCTATGCAACAATATTGTATGTTCTTCACATGTACCCCAAAACCTAAAATGTAGTAAAAAATAAAATAAAATAAAATAAAAAAAGAAATTACAATTATATATACCATAAAACATATATGATTCTTTTACATGATTATAGCATATAATTCTTTATGTAATTATATATAAAGAAATATACCAAAAATATGTTTTATATAGTTACATCACACACACACACACACGCACATACACACATATGAACACACCAATAAGAAAAAAAATCCTATCAGAAAAAATCAAACTAAAACCCACCAGACACCAAAGAAAAATGTAATACATAGACATGGTCAGTGTTTTCTCTTATTGGTTAATTCCAGAATAACATATTCACAAATGTGTAGGTATACATGTATATTTGTGTGTGTGTGTCTGTGCATATTTGATACAGTACTATACTTATTAACTATATATAATTATATATTATATATATATGAATATACCCATAAGAGAAAAATACCCTGTCAGAAAAAATAAAACCAGCAGGATCCAAATTGAAACATAACACAAATGAGTGGTCAGTGTATCACATTGATCTTATACAGATAAAAGAGTCTATGATAAATTCACAGATAATCTGAGAATAAAAAGTATTCTTAATGAGGTAATCAGTGACTTCTTCTGCCATTCCTTCCCCAACTACTTTTGAAGTTTAGTTTTTGTGAAAGATAAATTAGCTTTTTAAGGTTTTTTTTTTTTTTTTTCAGTTGATGACTTTATAAAGAAAGCTCTTTGTTTAGTCATCACTTCATAAGACAAGATTTGTTATGGATCTGGTGGGAGTGGGATGGCCCTATATCTCCCCAGTGATAGAAGTATTATGGAGACTTCTTTACAGAAGAGTAAGGAGGAATTCTGGGGTATTCTGGGGAGCCAGCTAGGTGGCTATCCAAACCACAAGTGTGATACTAAAAATAGAAAAATAAACAAAAAATAAGTAAACTTATTGTTTTAGCCAGTGAGATTTAGGGTTAATTTTTTTTTTTTTTCTTATTGCAACCTAACCTAGATAAGCCTGACTACTTCAGATTCTCAATGAATAATGGAATCCAAAGTAAACAGGAGATAAAAAAGCTTGTAATACACATTTTTTACATATTTTTCTTAAAGACAGCTGGATATTGCAGTAGGTGACTTGGCATTTTAAAGAAGGCCCTCCCTTTATTGGTTTACTTGAAGCACTTGTCCATTGCAAGTTTGTGCAGAGGAATGATCAAATTAAAAACACAACAGGAAAAAGATGTTGAGGGCCCCAAGGGAATCATGCTATGCTACTTCATTTTCTAACTGAGTTGATTTTTCTGCTTCTGAATCTGGAAAAATCTGGAAAGATGCTTCCAAAAGGAGGAAAATAGGTAAATATCCAGACATCTCACCAAAGTAAGAAGCCAGGAAATCTAAAGAAACCTTCCGCCTTCAGATAAATGGGAAAAGGCTGAATCCTCTGGAAGCAAGCTGGTGCATGTGTAAGTTGGGGGTGACTCTAGCTCTGACCCCGTGTCCCCTGGCATCACAGGTGGTGAAAAGAGCACAAAGGCAACTTGGATGAGATGTGGCTTGGAGCACTTTACAGGGACCAGATTGTAAATTTGTCCATTTAGGAGTGTCCTGCAGGGGTTCCCACCAGCTCTGTGCACAAAGCTGAAGCTGGAAGGAACAAAACCTGTTCATAAAAGTTCCTCTTATTGCCACTGTTTTTTAAAGACAGGCAATAAACAAATTTATTATGTGCTGTTTCCTACTCTAGATGCATTTCTACCTTTTTGCACAGAAGTATGTACACATGTATGCAGTTTTGATGGCTCAATCTTTACTCCTATAGCTTCCTGTGAGTTTTTTTTTTCCTAGTGACAATGTGCCTATTGGAGGTACACAGACCTCTGAACACCCCCCTAGCTCTTAAACAGATCATTCTGTGACTAGAAGAGACCTCAAGGCTTTTTTGGCAGGAACACATTCAAAGCAGATGTTGCTCATTATTCTTTTTTCTCAATAAAGAGATGGAGCAGTGACATTTGGATTACTTTTCTACACTAACAGGTATTAACTGAACAGGAGAAATTATTTATTCTTCATTAAAATTGGCTACCCCAAAACCCTAAATGTCATAACCATGAATTTGCACTACATTATGATGACTAATGGCAATATGTGGCATTAGATGACTTGAGTGACAAATTGTGGCTTCTTTGGCCAGGAAAAAAACTCATGTTTTGGATTAGTTGGCTTATTTTAGGTCAGAAAAGATGCAGGTGAATTAGCCAAGGCATCAAGGGATTTGAATGCCCTTAATTAAGTGGTCACTTTTACAGAGTTCTTTATTTTAAAAAGACCTCTTTTACTCAAAATTTAACACTGTATTTGCTGGGAGAAAATGCTACTATAGGTTCAAGTTTATCCCCATGCTGCCTGCTGTCAACTATAAAACTGTTCTAAAAATTCAAGAAACCTCTGTAAACAAACTTTAATTAAAATCTCTGGAACTCTAGTTGCAAATGAAGCCCTTCTAGAGAAGAATTGGGGTTTTATATGCCCTATCAATACTCCTGAAAATTAAAGGGCATGAACTGGTTTAAAATTATAGATAGAAATAATGGTAAAAGAGAGAATTTGTGTTTCTAGGTCAGGCAAATGCAGCTCATTTCCTTTTTATTTGGGAAAGTAAATCTTGACAAAATTTGTCTTGTTGGTAGAAGTGCTTATCAGAAAAAAAATTGAAAAATAGGAAAGATTCCTTTAATGATCTCTCTCAAGGTATCAAGTGATGTACACAGATCCCACAGTAATTTAAAGTTACTATGCCTATGTCACAGATAAAGAAAATACTGAATATTGTGGAGAGAGATCCAAGATGGCCGATTAGCAACAGCTCAGGAATGTAGCTCCCAGTGAAAGCGCAGAGAACGAGTGGACGCCGCACTTTCCGACCAATTTTTGTAGCCCACAGACTGGGAGATTCCCGGCAGAGGAGCCA